>JAAROE010000543.1:0-19000 GCA_036365135.1 Miichthys miiuy | reverse complement strand
ATCAATACCACCTGTCATGTTTCAAATCAATTCATTTGAATTGATCTCAAACTGGCGATTTTAACACTACATTTCAACCATTTATCTACACCCTTTTTGCTTTATTTTTAATCATTTCTTCATGACCAGCTGTTCAAAAGTTTAAAATTTCAAACATTTATCTGGTGAATTTAATGCTAGCAATTTCTATTTATCTGTTACTATTTGCTAAGTATTTAAAACTATAACTAACCAAGCATTTCTCCATTGCTTCTAGTGTGCATCTAGTTGTTTTAACTTTATCCATTAGCTACTTCAACCATTCATCCTATTCAAACAATTCAGTCATTGCCTTTCAACCGTGCTTTTTTGTTATCTAACTAAATTTCTCTATGCTAACTACAGTTTCACATTTTCACTTCTAACACATAGCCTAGTATTCAGGTGTTTTTTAACTGAAGTCTCCACTGGAGTTGGGAATCACTGATGTAAATTATGAATCATACACAGTATCCCCAGCATATCTACACTCACAAACCCACCTAACTACATTACGCACACTGTCTCTGTGTGTGGATGAGTAATTAGATAGACACAGGGCTGTCTCTCTCTTTCCCCTCACACATAAAGCTACATGAATTTAGGCCAGCTCACTGTCGGCTTCACTTCCCTCCCATCGCAGTCAAAACAACACGCTAGCTGTTGTCTCTTCTTGTTTATCAACCTCTATCTATCTCTTGTTACCTCTATCTATCTTTAACTTTCTCTTTCCTGAGGTGTGAGTCATGAAGAATTGTCTAGCAGATCAACAAAACAACTGTTCCTGTGATCAGGCAGCACACATGCACAGATACACTCTCACACAGTAATGATGAGATATAGTCACATCATTATATCCATATTAACAGGGAAACCCCTTCATGCTCCAACACCTACATGCCTCACAGCATGTTATCTCCAGTGTCTGATGTGTGTTCTAACCCATTTACTCTCACACACGTGTGTGCGTGTGTCTGCCTCATTCTAGCTTGACAGATGAAACTTGACACATATTCGTGGCATGTTTAGCATAATATGTTTATCAAAAATGTATACCCAATCTGCTATTCTATATGTAGCACACTACAGCCAAGGAACAAAGGTGAAAGTCATTGTCTAAAGGTGAGCCTGTCTATGTTATATACTATAAATAACGTTGGGATTTGCTACATTTGCTACTGTCATATAATAAAATAATGATCCAACCACCTAATAAAAATAAAGTATGTACTGTAGCCTGCATTTACTGTTTGAGTATGTGCTACAATGCTAAATTTAGTCACAGTACTGCAATGCCAGCATGATAACATGCAGATGTTTAGCAGGTAATATTTACTACTAGAGCACAGGCCCTCTTACATGTTGCACTACCGTGTTTCTACAGTAGCCCAGAAAGGACAAACCAAACTCTGGCTCTGATTTGATCTGACTACGTTGTTTGACTGCACCGTGTCATAAAACCACATTTACATCCTCATGATTCTTGTCAAATTTCATGTAATGATGTGAAACACATATTATCAGCTCACAGCATCAGGAGGAATAATCGGAGAAAAAAAAAAAAAAGATCACACACACCAAACGCACAAATACCTCTCACACTGAACTTGCATGTTGCACGTGCATGTATACCTTATAGGCAAGGTAAGGCAACAAAGGCACTTGGCATTTTGGGAAAGCACATGATCACACACTCGTACTGTGTTAGCGCTAGCTGGAAAAGGTTGTGTGTTAGCGTGTTTGACAGCACTCCGACCCTGGCTGCGTTGGTGACATTAGTGGACCAGGACACATCACCTCTGCTTTGGGAAAAGGCCTACGGTGAGCCTGCCCTCAAGCACAGCACGGGGTTCTCTCTATGTGTGTGTGTGTGTGTGTAGTTTTAGTATTTATAGTCTTTGTTAAAGTCAAAGCATCACAGACATCTACAACATTTTAAGCACCTGCTAATGTCTGAATAGATTAATTTACAACTCTCCAGTGCATACTTGTGTATCAAAGGCTTAAATGTATAGAAATGTTGGTACAGTATCTCACATTAAAATATAACTGGTCCGTGTTTCCAGGTATGTTTTGCTGAAAAGAGCCTTTTGCAGCATTTTTAGTGTTAACTCTGCTGGCAAGTGAGAATACTTTACTGTAGTGCAGGTTTATTTCAGGCTGAAGTGTTATGGAAGCTTTCTTTTCACCGTTTTCAAGAAAAACACACATCTTTGAAACCTTTCCTTCTCTAATCTCCTCTTTCAGACATTTGCTTCACAGCTTTTCAGCACAAGGAGCCCGGGTTTGTATTTTTTTTCCTCCTCAGTGTGTGTTGATTTTCACCTTGCACGAGCCTGTTGTTGACTTCACTTTCACGCCTGTCCACAAATCAAATCCGATTGAGTTTTATATTCCACAAATTGTCACCGTGCCAAGTCTGGAGGATTGAGTGAATGGAAGAGGACAGCGAGACGCAAACAAACAAGCATGTAGATGAATAACCCAACACTTGTGTCAACAGCATGCCTGACGTCGTCGGAGGAGACACAGGCCCTCTCAACCATGATAATTTGGTACGCAGGAAAAGAGGAAACGGTCAACAAAATGATACAGAGCAAACTAATGGGGAAAAGAATTCATACATCTGACATCTGCCTCAACTCTAACACTCATTGTTTTCCTCTTGTTGTCACCGTAACCCTTGTTGTATGCATGTGTGTGTGTGTGTGTGCTTCACATATATTTGCGTGAGCCCATATGTATGAAGTCCAGAGCTCTCTTTTGATTTATGTGGTGTGGAATGTCAGGCATGTCTCATTGCATTAGGGAGCACTGAGGAGGACACTGCCTGCCATTGCGCTCCGATGAAGGCGCCTCTACAACGGATACCACACTTCCATCATCCTGACCCCAAACACCCAAATCCCTGACATCAGTTAGTGGGTCTGTGTTCCCCCAGGGGTGAGGGTTGGGGGTGGGTTTGCCTGCAGAAACTGGCCTGGGGCGATGCGGGAGAAGAACAACTGGTGAAGGCCGTGAAAGGAAATAGTTTTGTATTGAAGGTCATGATGTCAGGGCTCTGTGTGGCAACTTATTGTCTGTATGCTGTTGAGGACGTACAATGTTGCTAAGTTGCAGCTTTGTGATTCAGCAGCAGTATCCTCTTCTGCCTCAACCCTGCATATATCAAATGCCCTCTTCCTCCATCCATCCATCCACCCATCCATCCATCCATCCATCCACCCATCCATCCATCCATCCATCCATCCATCCATCCATCCATCCATCCATCCATCCATCCATCCATCCACCAGCCCTTTGGTGTCTTGTCCATCCCTGTATCTGTCTCCTGTCTAGCCTCCAGTCACACTCTTAATCCCAACGTCCATCTTACCCTCAGCCCTCTTCCACCTCTCTATCCTTGGGCCTGTTGGCTGCAGGTGAATGTGGCAGGTCTGTCACAGGGTGGCAAAGCTGTCATTGGCTGTGCATGCGCACGTATTTGTGTGTGTTTGTGTGCGTGTGTGTACGGTGAGAAGGGTGTGAAGGCAGCTGTCACGCTATCTCAGGATCATATGCTGGCTGTCAGACATGCTGTAAAGAAACTGACATCCAACCCCCAAAACACACACACACACACACACACACACACACACACACATAGATACCATGGAGTCATGTGAGAAAGTACCAAAATCTTTATTTTCAATGATTTTGATGTGAAATATTTAAGACACACATTCCTCTGTCAAGTACCTGAAAATGGCTTCAGTTAGCATTTACACTTACTGTTTTAATTGAAGCCCACACAGTGAAGCACCAGAAGCTCGTCATTCCCTTTTCACGAGGGACGGTAGGATGATCCGTTTCTTAACCAAACATCTGATGCATCTGAGGTGCCGAAACCCTGCCAGCTCCAGGGATGCTGACCCTGCTCTGTAACATCTGTTGACAGAGGTCAAGTGAAGAGAGGAGGTCCTCAAGGATCAGTAGTGTTCATTATTCATGCCTGTCCTGCAAAGCGGAGTTTTCATATGTCAGCAATACCATCTCATAGACATTGTTTGTTTATGTGTTGTGTTGGGATTGGAGCAAAGAGCGACGTGAGCCAAATATCACCTCCGCTCTCACTTTTCAGCTCTTTTGTCTGTATGTGTAAGTGCAGGAATGCGTATGTGTGCTTGCATTAATTCACGTGTGTTTGTGTCCGCTCTATATAAGTGTGTGTGTTGTGGGATTTCTCAAGAGAAGGTGAACGTCTCATCTCTTCTGTCCCCAGCCTGCTCAGGTAAATAACACATTCACACACCACTGGGCCCACCATCGATCCCCCACGCACACACACAACATCACCCCCTTCTCTTGGACACCATTGATCCCACACTCTTCTCTTCTCTTCTCTTCTCTTCTCTTCTCTTCTCTTCTCTTCTCTTCTCTTCTCTTCTCTTCTCTTCTCTTCTCTTCTCTTCTCTTCTCTTCTGTAAATCTATCTGGAAATGCCTGCACAGCTACTTGGCGGTGTGTGTGTGTGTCTATGTTTCTGATGTCCGGTGAGACGGGGGAGGCGGGCAGGTCTCCATCGGCCACAGCACAGCTGTCGTTTCAGGTTAGTGCAGGCGAGAGGTGGCTGAGGAGGAGGCGGAGATGGATGAATAAGTGAAGAGGCTGCAGACTGGACTCATGTTAAATGTAGAAAGGCTAACGGACCAGACTGCTGTTGAGCTATGTGTGTGTGTGTGTGTGTGTGTGTGTGTGTGTGTGTGAGACAGAGACATAGAGTGAGCGAGAGCGAATGTGTATGCTTCTACATGAACACGGGCACTACAGAGGACCTGCTGCCTGTCCCGCTGAGCTTCCAATTAGCACACACTACTAGAGCAGGAAACACACACACACACACACACACACACACACACACACACAAACACACACTGAGGACCCTAGAGAGAGGCCTCAAACCTGCCTGTCAGCTGCTGTTAGATCACACTGCAATGGGCCGACACCACAACACATACACACACACACACACACTTGAATGCAAATTTACACTGAGATTAAGACGAAAAGTTACGCATGTCTACATATACAGTTGAAGTAAATGATAGGAGCATTCAGCTGCTGAATGTTAGCATTGAATTACTTAATGTATCATATCATATTGAAATGCCTGAATTAACAACCACATGTAATTCACTGTATAGCTACATAAATATATATGTATATTAGTACAAATTGTATCATGTCAAACACAGACACACGCAGAGACACATAGCATTATCACCCCAAACCCTCTACACCATTACCTATTTTGTCCTTGTGCATATTTTAATGTCATCATCAATAATGAACATGTGCCCATTCTGTGGTAGGGCAAGCTAGGATCTCACAGTGCTACTACTACACACACACACACACAATACGACACATAATATGTGGGTCAGACTGGTGGAATTTGAAACTTTAATTAAGAAAAACTCACGTTTGGCTGGTTTGTTAGTGAGCCCATTAGTGTCTTGTTTACTTGTGATGCACTCTCTGTGCTTAGCACAGACCTCAGCACATCATCTGCTTTATACTTTCTCCTCCACAAGGCCAAACAGAGTGAGCTAAGCTTTAAGTTGCTCGGTTTCCATTAAGGCTCTTTCGCACTTTGCATTTTATCGCTGCAAATTCGCACCTTGAAGGTTTTTTTTTTTTTTACATTCATTTTAGCATAGGTCCCTAAGGTGACATCATGATGTAAAGTATATTACATAGTAATACAGTGAGATGTTCTCTCAGTAGGATACTGTAGCAGAGTGAGGTCAAGTTCATTTACTTGACAGTTACCTAACTGCTGAGCTTTGTAGGACAGATTTCTGAAAAAAAAAAAAGATATTGAATGTCAACATCTGTGTATACAAACATGCAGCCAAATACAATAAGTTCTACATGTTGAACTCTATTTGAGTTATTGCTGCTGAACTGATTTCTGATTCTTTCCCAGCTCCAGCGAAGTCATCAGACAGCATCTGCATCAGAGACCTATGGCAGGGGCGTCACCTCAATACCCTTACTCGTCTGCGTCATGTATCTTCTTCTACCTGTTTCCTTGAACCTCCATCTCAAGAGCATTTTACAATAAAGCCAGAACAAATCCACTTTGGTGTGTTCCTTCGGGTGAGATCGATGTGACACAAAAAGCTCAAGAAATACAGAAAGAGAAAGAGTTGGGACAGACTATGAAGATGAGCTAGATGTAGAAACAGAGGTGGTGGCCTTCTCTCTGCCTGCTCATGGAGAAGACGTTGCTTTGTTAAACGATTTCTTCCAGCTGAACTCTTCTCCCAATATCAGTCAAAGAGAGATCACCAAGAGATCTCAGGGAGAAAACGAAGATTGCATGTATACCCAGAGTTCCCTGGGTCACCTTGGCATACAGCTCACTCAGTAAATCAATCCGTTTATTGCCATTTCAATAGCCATTCGGGTTGTTGTTGTTGGCCAAATTGCAGTCAGAACCTCGTAGAGAGTTCTTTATATTTTTCTAGATGTGCTGATTTCATGACTATAATGTCAAAATGAACCAGCTGGAAGCCAATGCAATGCAGAGAGGGAGAAAAATACTAACCACATACACAATTACAGAACATGTAACATAAAGTAAAGTAACTGAGCCTCTAGTTGAACATAGTGACTGCACACACATTCACCAGTGGATTCACTGTAAAGTCTACTTCTGAATAAACGTCTTGAGTGCATCAATTTTGCAAACAAGAAATTACCATCTTCCTCTCTACCCCATTTCCCCCGTATTCCACCCCTGTCGCTCCCATGTATTTAGGAGCAGTACCTCTCTCTCCCACTAGATGACGGTGTGATACTACTCATCCACAGTTAGCCATTCATCTCTGACCCAGCACAGTGGGTGTACTCAAACAGTGCTCTACTTTAACAACTCAGGGCAACCTTTGTATAGCAGGGCATTATAACAGTACTGTAATTACACTTAATCACTGTACGGGATACTGTATCCTGATAGATCTTTAGGCCACTGTGAGTGAGTTGGAAGGTTATCGGTTCAACTCTAGCCTGGCAGGATAAATCTGGGTGAAGAAGTGGCAAGTAAGTCTGACTGTTCTGTTGAGGTGCCTTTGAGCAAGGCCATCAAGCCCAACTATAGTGGAACCGCTCAGTGATCAATGACTGCTTGTATGGCAGAATCGTCAACTTAAGCTCTAAATTAAGAGTGAAGAGTATTAAGACTGAGACTAAAAATATGACTTAGTGGGAGAGGCATGCTTTCCTATGAGATAAAACTTTAAAAAATATCTGTGAATTACATGAAAACACAGTGACATTGAGTATGCAAATCCTGAGATTGTTACTGCTTCGATACTCCAGTGCTGTTTACCAACTTTCACCATGATCACATATATCTCATCTCTTTTTTCAAAGTAAAGCTGGTCCTTCAGTGTCACTTGCTGATGATCAGCAACATATGGCAGCACACACACATGCCCCCTCCTCCTCAACACTAATATTCAAGCCATGTACACACATGTTCCTGTGACACACTAAAAGTAGCATCCCAGCATATGTCTTCTACTGGACGTTACATGCAGCCATGTGATCAGAACAGTCTGTGTGTGGCTCTTCTGTGCATGCATGTGTGAGATATATTCATAGTATGACATATGTTTAGAAAATACATGTGTCAGCAAGTGTTGGGCATGCATGTCAATGAAATGTGTCCACGGATAGCCAAGTATGTTTACATGCGCTGTTTTCTGTGCATGTGCATGCGCATATGTGTGTGTGTGTGTGTGTGTGAATTTGTACATCGAGCACAAGCCTGTGTGTAATAGTAATCCGGACTGGGCAGCTGTGCTCATTCGTATTCAGCCCCAAGGCACTTCTAGGCCGCCTTGCTGATTAGGGATCAGAGAGAGAAGGAGGGACAGAAGTGGTAGAGAGTGAGGAGGAGAGAGAGAGCGTGGACAAAGAGAGAGAGTTGGAGATAAAGCAAGAGAGAGAGAGGTCCTCTCCCGTTTAGTAAACAGTTGGTTAATGACTCTAATCCCATTAAGCAGGGGGAGCAGCTTGCCCCCCTCATATAACATGCATTAATATGAATGTGTAAGTGTGTTTTTGTGTTGTATATTCTCTTCCTCTCTCTCTCTCTATCTCACACACACACAAGCACAAATGCTCTATACATTATACCCAGGAAATGAAATTGATTTGCCCTCATAAACACTGGATAAAGGCTTAATGTAACACTGTGAGCCACTGAGGAGGTTTGGAGAGCAGACTTATGAAAATGACATGTAAATCAAATGAGCGTTGTATATTTCCAGGCATGATTTGCCAACAATTATTGTTTTGACCCGGCTCCTCGGTTGACAAAAGAAACCTGCTCCCTCTGAGGAGCAGGAAATCAGCTTTTCAAGTGCTCTTGTGTTTGAAGAGTGCAGAGCAAGAAAGGCGTGATTGCTGCACTCCGCAGCAGGATCAGACATGGGGTGATTTCGTATAAGCACAGTGAAAGCAGTGAAGGCACTTACCTCAGTGTTTTTCTATAGAGATAAAAAAAATAAAAATAACGACAAAAAATTCTCTCTCTTTCATGTATTAAACAGCTGGAGTTGTAGCTGGAGGCCTCTTTCAACATAAAGCGTGTGTGAGTATAACCTCATATTTCTATTGTCTAAGGTGGCTAAATGAATGAGTGGCTGGTGCAGGAGTTGTTAACCCATCAGTAAATTAATATATCATACTGAACACATGAATATGCATGGAAATGCAATACTGTCAATAGCTAGAAACAATATTAAAGGTCCAGCAAGCAAGATTAGGGGACTCTAGTTACAGAATATGGCATGGAATATAATATTCATGTTTTCATGAGTGTATAATCACCTGAACATTAGAATCATTGTTTTTGATGAGCCTTAAATGCCACAGGACCTCTTCCACAGAGTCCACCATGTTGAACTGCTATGTTTTTACAGTAGCCTAGAACAAACAAACTAAACTCTGGCTCGGCATGTTCGGCTTTTTGTGTGTGTTCCGTAGCCACTGTAGTTTCTCCTTCACACTAGGAAAGACAGGTTCATGTGAGGTGGTTGCAATCAAACTACACCACTAGATGCCAATGAATTAGTGGGATTTAGTCCTGGTCCTTTAAAAGCAGATATACTTATCATTTGCAATACAGACATTGGCTCACATCAGCAAAATGTCACACCGCGGTGAGGTCAAGCTGGGTTTTTGTCTTGTCTTGTCATTTCCTGCTTTATTTTGAAAAGTAACTCTCCTCTCGTTTCAGGTCACTTGCCCTTCCTCATGTGTCACCAGTCTGCTTGTCTTCCCTGATTCCTGATTGTGTCCACCTGTTTCCCATTGCCCTCATGTGTCTTATAGTCTGCGTCTCCCTTTGTCCTGTGCCAAAGTGTTTCGTCTCTGTTCGTACACCCAAGCCCGCCCCAAGCCTTGTTCATAGCCATAGTCTGTTTGATTGTGAGTTTTTGTTTCTGCCTCGTAAGAGTGATTTTTGGTTGTAACTTTTTCTTAGTCTTGCTTTTGGTTTCTAGTACTCAGTTTAGTGTGTAGTATCATCTAGCCTCCACCTTTTAGGAGAGTTGTTGTTTTGTTACTGTTCTTCTTAGTATTGTCTAGCCTCCACCTTTTAGGAGAGTTTTGTTTTGTTACTGTTCTTCTTAGTATTGTCTAGCCTCCACCTTTTAGGGAGAGTTTTTTTGTTTGCTACTGTTCTTCTAGTAGTTGCTTTAGTTAATGTTTTGTAGCCTTTTGATTTTCCTCCTTGAGAGTGATTTTGATTTTGATATTTTACATAACCGATAGAATTTTTCCTCCTTAGGAGTGTTTTTTGTTATATTTAGTTTGGCCTCGTTCTCTCTTCTGAGAGACTCTTTAAGCTTAGGTCTTCATAGCCTTTTGTTTCGCCTCACTCTGTCGAAAGGTTTAAAACTGCTCACGGACACTTCTGCTTCTGAGTCCTGTTTAAGTTCCGGCCTGACACAAAAGAGTTAAACGAAGGTCTGTGCCTCCTTAGTAGAAGAAGAAGAAGAATATGAAGTGGTCCACAGGTGGAGAAGCATGTTTAAAAATTCTGCTAGAACCTGGATTTCATAGCTAAGCTGTAGTCATATTCCTGAACAGTATCATTCTCTCACTGTGATAAATTTTGCACTCTACAATCATTCGGTAGAGAAGTAGTTACATTATGTCTCCTGGGACTGAGGTTGGGCAATGCTTGAGCAATTACTCCTTGGTGAAGTTTACATAGCACAGAGAGATGTAAGAAATATATAGCACTACATCGTACATGATATAGTCTGGCTGTGGCCTGCTTCTCAAGACACATCTCCTTTGGGGACACATCAGTCTGGTCAGTTTTGGTTTGGACCAGTGTGGTCTGCAAGCTACTTTTGTCTCTTTTCAGTTCAATTGCTGCGTGTTGGTGTCATAAAGCACACATATTGTTGTGTAGAATCTCTTACACTCTGTACTGTAGCATCCAAAAGATCCTTTTACACTACCAATGCAATTCTCAATTTTACTCATAGCCTAATTTTAAAATCACATTAAAATATCTCCTTATTAATGATAATTTAAGAGCATTATAATAATACACCATATGACATACTGCTTGGCAGCTTAGTCTACTGTGCTGAGTTTTATAACATCGACAGCTGGAAGGAAATTTGGGGATGCCACCAGACTCTACGAAGCATTCTTTCTCAGTCTACAGCCAATTACAGCACCGTTATGTTATCACTTGGAGTAATTAATGCATGCAATACACGGTTTTAGCAGTGACAAAAAAATCTCCCTGCAGATACTGACCCTGATGCCGTGATAGGTAGATCCATTTACTATATTACAGGAGACATATCCATTGCAGCTTTTGGCTTCCTTTAAGGTAATAAAGCTTGTACAATCATTTGTATAATACCTACATGAACATTTATGTATATAATGCAGGTTATATAGTACGAGATTGACAGGTTTAAGACAGTGGTTTTAAATTCTACCAAGAACCATGGTTAAATGTTTTTAGGAATATGGATATAACTCATGACAGCACCAGCAACATAAACGCTTTGATATTTTGTAACGAATCATAGTCATAGTCATAATCTAAAATTTCACATTTTACTCATTTTGACTGTCACATTTATGGTGGCGCTGTATTATAGTACAGTATGTACAACACAGTACAGCACGGATTACTTTCAAAGCCAGCTTTCCTCATAATGAATGACTTATGTTGCTCCAAAATGTAATCTAACCTACAGGAGGAACTTTTGGCGCCGGTATGAAGTTTATTACATTCTTACTAAATGATTACATACATTATTGATGGTATACTTTAAGTGTTCAGAACTATTTATAAAAACACAGACCGAAAGGCGCCAACGTGATGACATCATGCTGAGCACACTATATACAATGGAGGGACATTAAAATGAGTGGTTTGACTGTTTTTTTACATGTACCTTCATGTGAAATTAAAACAAAGTAATCCCACTGTGATAAACTGCCATAGATCTGTCTTAATAACCCCTCTGCTGACATAAGACAGAGAAGTTATGTTCTCTTGCGGTCATAGAATTTTGTATTAAGTATTGCAATATTTCATATGAAACATGAAAGTATTCTTTTGAATTATTTAGGTAGGTTAAAGCAGTAGAAATACTGCAGTTGGCAGATGGTAGAGAGCAGTAGATGGTTAATGTCTGTCGGCTCCAAAGGCAAGTGGAAACTTTAGTTGCTGATGAAAAAAAGCTATTGTTGTTTATCCCTAAAGTATCAGAGAGTGAAATTGGATCTTTGCCTGTAGAAAACTGCTATTTCTTAAGTATGTTTCCAAAGTTACCATTTATAGATCGCACTGATGCATTTGACCCTTTTGTGCCATCTTGTTACCTGCAGTCTTAAATTTCTTTTAGTCATGGCGGGGTACCACGTTTAGGACAGCAAACCAACTCAAAATCAAATTAGTTAGCTTAAAGAGCATGTAAATCCATCTATCATGTAACTAAAGAGATACTACATGAGCAGGGAATAGATGTTATGATTGCAGTGGATTGCTTGCAATCTTTGCTATGTTGCTGTGCGTTATATCCAATCATCCTCTCACAAATGTCCACTCCCTCTTCAGGAGATTAAGATCCATTTAAACATGGATCATCAGAGGAAATGTCATTATCCATGTCTGGGTTATGGTGTTATGGTGCTAGTGGTACTTGGAGGAATCTCTGAAATATTTTTTATTTTTTTAAACAAATTATAGTGTCAGACTCTGAATTGCCTGCAGGTGTGAACGTGAGTGTGGATGGTTGTTTGTCTCTGTATGTGCCCTGCGATAAGCTGGCGACTTGTCCAGGGTGTACTCCACCTCCCACCCAAACTCAGCTGGGAATATCCCCACCATGACCCTGATGACGATAAGAGGTTACAGATAATGGATGGATGGAGTAGTAAGTAGTGCAATTGTGGCTCCAAACAGGAAAGATCAGGAATAAAAGTGTGAATCAGGATTACTGCTTTCCAACAAATTAGCTCTGGTTCTTGAAGCGGTTTTATTAAGGATTCAGCAGTCAACAATAAATAATCTTCCCATTAGTAATAAACCTGCCGCATGTGTTATCTCTCTGAAAAGAGTCAGTGTATACTACTGTATTTTAACGTCAGTCATAATGGTTGTACTTCTAAAGCCTAATATTTTCAGAGGTGGAACACAGTTTGAGAAACGTGTGTATTGGCTGTCAAACAAAACTTAACAGGTGAATGGTAGTAAATATATGAATTATATATCTATGATTATATTAAATTTAATTTAAAAAGCCACAGAGCCTGTCAGTCTGTGTGTGTGTGTGTGTGTTAAACACAATAAAACATCTTCATTCAACCGCTCAGACAATCACAAAAGACCCCTCCCACCCCCACCATGGACTGTTCTCCCTGTTGCCCTCTGGTAAGACGTTCTGCAGCATCAAAAGCAGAACAGCCAGATTTTACAACAGCTTCACCCTCCACGCTATAAGACTATTAAACTCCCAATAACCCCCCCTCCCACACATATGACACTAGTCACTTTACATTGATACTGGAAACTCTATTGCACTGATAACTGTTACTCTATTGCTACATAAGCTGCTACATTTGGGAGAAGAGGTCACAATTTTATTCTGTTTCTGTTTTTTATTTTATTTTATATTCCATATACTTTATATTTATACTGTTATTACCTTGTCCTCTGTTTTTATTCTGAGTCTAAGCAACGAAATTTCGCTCAAATGTACAATATGAATGTACAGTTGAATGACAATAAAGCAGGCGTCTTCAACCAGGGGTCCCCTGGACCCCTATGGAGTCCGCAGAGGTACTGCAGGGGGTCCACCAATTTTTGTCATAATAAGTGACAATTTAATATGCAATAAAGGGCTAAACACTATTGCTATTCATATATTATTTATGAATGATTCCATTATGCCTGAATGTTTTATCAATCATAAACACATAAAGGCTAATAACCTAGCATATAAATAGGTTAATAAGGTGAAATAAAAGGTGAATAAAGTAAATATAAATGTTATTATAAGCCAGGCTTAAAATGTGACACATGTGGGGGTCTCTGTTCTGTTTGTCTCTCGTCCAAGGGGTCCAAAAGGTTGAAGACCTCTGCAATAAAGTCTGTCTAAGTCTAAGTCTAAAAATTTGTAGTGTTTACATTATGTCAGAGGAGAGCGGTGATTGACTCGGTGTTTGACCAATCACAGGTCAGCATCAAATCAGCGTTTGTCCAATCACAGGAGAGAAGGGGAGGATCGCCTCTCCCGCACACTGCATGTTGAGAAAGAACGTCATCTGCCTCATACATCTAGCTTTAGCCAAAATTAGCTTAGTTATTCAAGTCATAGACACATCGTTTTTAACCGACAGCCTTCGTAGCGGTTATTTACTTGGAGCTCCCCGGGTTTACGGTGCTAAACATGTTTTAAAAGCCTTATTCCGGTGCAGAGACATGCTGAAAGGAGAACTGATCGTGTGAAATGCTGGCTAGCCTATAATCAGCTAGCTGCCGAGCCAGGGGCCGAGAAACGAAAGTGGCTAACATTAAACGAGAGATAAGCCTCATCATAACAAGCCTGCCACTGAAAGCCACACAAGAAGGAGGACTGATAGAGATAGTTCCTACAAAGTAAGTAAAATCTAGTACTTAACACTGGCTAGACAACATTTTGACAACTGTGAACTTCGCTAGCTGGTTAGTTAGCAACACAAGTGGCCTCATTTTCAGTTAGGGGACAGCTGACTCGTAGCTAACGTTTTTTTATGGATCATAACGACAAAGTATAGTTATATATAACTCCATGGTGATTATATATGATATTATCGGCCTGCTACATATTTAACATGCCTGGGTTTTGTTGTTGTCATCCTGTATTTTACTGGACAACGTTCAAATGTGTCATTAGCATCAATCTGGCAGTTAATAATGGATTGAAGTGGCACAGCAGCTTTTTTCTTTCTGTA
Organism: Miichthys miiuy; assembly: GCA_036365135.1. NCBI lineage: Eukaryota > Metazoa > Chordata > Actinopteri > Sciaenidae > Miichthys > Miichthys miiuy. The sequence continues at coordinate 4,453 of JAAROE010000543.1, read as the reverse complement.
GATAATGTAAGCCTTATGATATAATAACACATTAGCACCCCTCCCATTGTAACTAAACACCTACTTGGTTTCGTTTATTTATTATATATTTGGTGCTTATGAAGTGTGACTCACAAATACACCTATACCTTTATGGTGTAGCCTATTTATGGATTAAATGTCATGTTATTTATTCCCATTGTGTACACCACTGCTTGAATGGGCTTGTTTTATTGCCTTGTTGTGGGTAGTTTTATTGGCTTGTTGGTGTATATATGGCTGTGTGTTTGGCAGTGTTTGTGTGACAGTGTGTTCCAGAAATGGCAGCATCATCAGTGGCATGTTTGTGTTGGCACCTTGATGTGAAATCCTGCACTCGCCATTGCTGTTTTAACCTTTGACTACTGCGAGTCTATCGGCCTTGTCCAAAGGCATTTATTTATCTATACTCCTGAATCGATTGAGTCACTTCCACACGCAGATGTACGCTCGGATACGGTGTTGACTGGCAAACTTGGAATAGCTCAAAGATACATTTTGTCAAGTGCCAGAGAGGTGGAGACGGATAAACTGTGCATGTGTGTCTGAACAGAAAAAGACCGAGTTGCAGATTCATTTGCTGATTACACTGTTTTCTATTTTAGAATTAGCCAGCATGTACATACTGCCTGTGTAAGCTGATGTCCCAAATGATACCAGAGCATGAAATCTGGAATATGCATATGACACTGAGGCGCAAACCTTATGTAATGTACTTCTGTAGCCTTTATAACTTTCATTTCTATCAGATTGAACTAGAAATTCATGTACCAAAGTTATATTTGTAATTAAGAAAAGCACATCTTGACTGTGACTCTTTCAGCTCGATGAAGAAGAATCTGCACTGCTTTAAACCTATAAAATACAGTAATTGTGGCCAAGACTGGATCAGGTCGACCATCTGGATACATTTTACTGTCTGTTAGTAGTATGAAAACACATTGCACATGTTGATGCAGTATGTCCTTCAAGAAATTTACTTTTGAACCAGTTACTACATAGCAAATGTTGAACCCATGCAATAAAATGTCATTTATCCCTCTGCCTCGCTTTTCACCGCATCTCAATGTTTCTCAACTTTTTGAGGCCTGGGAGTCAAATTGAAGACAGGCCAGGTTTCTGGTCAAAGACAGAAAGTATATACAAGTACACATGCTCTTCCCGTTGCAGAGAGCCTACTCATAGTTGAGAATATCCTGACACATTTGCTTTCCTCCTCTTTGGCTGTAGTCTGATAGACTCCTGTCTGGTCAAATAACAGCCCCAGCTTACCTGACGCCGCTGCTCTGAAGATGACTGAAGATGTCTCTTCAAAGAGCACTTGTTCTGGGAAATTGACTGCTTCTGATGCGACTTCAGTGATGAGTCATCAAAGAGGAGGATCTGTGATATCCCCGGCCTGTTTGTTCCATCTCTCCAATTTGTAAAAACTTGAGCTCGTATTGAGGAGAGAAACCGATTCTGTTTGAGTTACAGTTTTAATCACAACTGAGGGCAGTGCGTTACACCAACCTGGAGTTTGTTACTCTTTCAAAACCGTATGTGGCTAATGGATACTTAATCATAGGTGGCGCCAGGACGGGCCTACAGGGCTTAAGCCCTGAATGTTTTCAACAAAGCCCTGAATCTTTACTATTCAACACTAAACCCTGATCATAGCTGCATAGGAACCAATGTGTGGGACAGCTACGTTTACACAAAACTTCACCATATCGCTGTTGGCAGTGCAGGTCGTATGTATGCACATTGTGTGTTTTATATGAGCGTGTACACTGATTGTAATACATGTAGTCCTGGAATAACCCCTTCCCGATCCCCACATGACCTAGAACGGCTCCTGTACTTAATCAGCAGAAAGATGATCCCCTGCCTAAATGGCAATATAAGCGCATTAGTGGAAATTGATCATTTTAAGATCTACCCCATGCACTCAGCATTAGCTTTTTCAACCAGAGATAACTGCAAAGAGAAGTGAGTCAAAACACGGACTTAAAGAATACTATGTACGCTGCAGCTCTTCTGTACATTTATACTGCATAGGTGTATTGATTTTTCTGATCTGTTTTAGCATCTCAGTCTCATAAAGCTCTCCTCACTGACTACTGATCGAATCACAGTAGTTTACTTCTTCAGTGTTTATCATTAAAACCTCACGTCTGTATTCTTGCGGTAAACCCTCACGCATTGGTTTATGATATAAATCTCAGAATTACTCGCAGTATTAATGGCAAACCCCAAAATCGCATAGTAGATTAGTCAATCGACAGTAAAATTATTGCCAACAACTATTTTGATTGATTAATCATTTAAATTTTCATTCAAAAATGGCGGAAAATGTCGTTTTAGCCTCTCAAATATGGATATTTCCTGCTTTTCTCTGTTTTATATCATATTAACCTGAATCATGTTGGTATTTGGATTGTCAAAACAAGACATTTAAAGACATTTTCACTATTTTCTGAAATTTTATAGACCAAAGAATCAATCAATTTATCTAGAAAATAATGGACAGATTAATTGATAATGAAAATTATTAGGTAGGTTTCAGCCTAAAACCTACACTTTGGAATAAAATGTATGTTTTTCTCCCAGTTTAAGGAAGGCCAGTTGGACTGGTTGGTACCGGGCTGTGTCTAAAATCATTCACTTATTTGCCATTGGTCAACTACACAGGAATATTTTGTAGTGGGCGATTTAGTGTGAAAAACAATATTCAGACACTACTCAGGCCGTTCCTTTCATCTGGCAGTCCAGTTTCTGTCTGTAGTGCATCATGGTAGGTGGCTCATGACTGTCTATAGATTTTTCCACTACTAATTTCTGTATAAAAAGTCTCCACACATATTCAGGCTAAAGTAGACAGATACATTGCACATACTGGGTGATTTTTAGACACAAAGTTGCGTTTAATGCCATAGCTGCACTCGCCACTGTACCCTGAAATGAACAAACATTTGACTATTGCACCAACTATACTTTTAGGATGAAGCAGGAGGGTCTTTATCTGGCATCTGGCTTTCTCCGGTTTTCTGCGAATCATGAATGCGTTTCTCTCAGTTGCACCTGTATCTGTTGGCCAGTTCACAAGGTATCGTGTTGACTAATAGTTTTCTGATCACATTGTGTTAATTCGTTGCTCATTTGGTACATTTCCCAACCGAATTGAGTACTTAAAACGAAGATGTAAGCTGTGATATCACGTACTGTACTCTGTATGTCAAAACGAGTCTGGAGAGAGAGAGAGAGCTGCTATGTGAGAGGTAGTCCAGTGCTGTGTGAAATCTGTGGTCTGTGTTTGACAGGCTAATCTGGCCCTGCGTGGATCGCATCAGCAGCTGACTGTTAAATCGAGTTAGCTTGTTAAAGCTACACTGCTTGTCTGAAGTCTGAGACCTGTGTGCCTGTCTTTGAGCCAGCTTTTAACTCTGACTTGATCCTGCCGTGGGAGAAGTGAGAGAAACAGGTGTGTGTGTGTGTGTGTGTATGTGTGTGTGTGTGTGTTGTGAGTAAATCAAAGCATTAGTTGAGACGTAAACCTAAAGCGTCATACATCTTACATCACATAAATGGCTACATGTAGGCAAACACACGCAGTGGTACGGCTGTGCAGCCCTCTTGTCGCAAGCTGCAACCACCAACACCTACTGCTTCTGTTGCTAAGGCAACCACTCAGCTGCCACTCCAAGCTGTGTAACCATGGAGACATCAGACTGGGTGACATCATTCCCTGGAGTTCTCAGTGCTTACATCAGTGCAAGTTATGTATTTATGGGGGAGGGCACATATCGTAGCTGTGTCTTAATGTGATGACTTACAACGAGCCTTGAAATAAAAGGGCCTTTGTCTCAGTACAGTGTGTGTGCGGCTGCTGCACAGGTGAAAGAGCAAATGATCTGGTTTGGTGATTGTGCTTTGATATCTGCTCGATAATAAGTTCAGTGTGTGTGTGTGTGTGTGTATTCCATTTGATACGTGATGAGTGCGTACGTTTGTGTTTGTCTACTGATACGCAAAACAAAACACACCTGTCTTATCTGATGGGAGACTGGAAGTCAGACAAACCTGATCATCCAGTCTTTTATAAAAAAATAACCATGATCAATACTGTGCTGCCAAAACTACTTTTGGTTTTTGGATCACTACTGCCAAAAACTGCATTTTCTTGAACGGCCACTTGAGGCTGGCTACAGAAGAAGTCAGTCTCCATAAGCCCCCATATTACACATTAGCAGAAATAAACATGTTTACAGCCTGGTACCAAAAACTTTTAGTTATAAAATTAAAGTTATACATAATTAACAGCATTGGCTGCTTTGATTGACAGGTGGGTGCTGTTACGAGTGGCTTGTTTGAGCACCCAGATGCCATTCAGCCTGTCTAAGGTCCACCGATGGTCCACGTCTTTGCTGAGTTATAGATCAGCCGGGAAGAGTAA
>JAAROE010000538.1:0-30220 GCA_036365135.1 Miichthys miiuy | reverse complement strand
TTCTTGTGTTTCTTCCATTTCTTTAAATTTCCAAAAAGATGAAGACTTTTACTCACTGAGGTGTTTAATAAAATGTTTCCTGCCACGTCCAACAAGCACAGTGTCACTCTTACTTGATACATTGCGCAGTACATCTGAGACCTGATCTGTCTCTGAGGACACAGTTTGTACGCGTCAGGCAAACAGTGGCAGAGGTTTTCTGTGTGTCGCAGAATTAAAGAAGCAACTGCACAGTAAAAAATAAGTTAAAATATGTGTAGATATCTATTACAATGAGGCTGAACTGATACTTTAAAAAGAAATCTATTCAACACAAGTTCAACAGACTTTCAATGATTCTGTTTTTCCATCATCACCTTTAAAAAATGTTTATTAACTTTGACAAAAAAGAGAAAAAGCAAAAGATTGACTTCAGTTGTAGCGGTTAAAAGATCATCAAGCTTTGATAAAAACATTAAAGTTTAATTGCACAACCCAGCGTCCTCTGACAGATCGTGAGAGATTGTTGCTGATGAACCAAATGTTTCTGTGCAGGAAGCTGCACGTCAATAAGCATCAAAACTCTCAAGAAGTTACTCAATACTGAATTAGGTTATTTATATTCTTTCTGTGACCCTCCCACCAATCGGCTTGTGATGTGTGGAGCACTATATGCACCTTCAATACTCAAAATACGTTTCAAAATAAATAACGTCCAGGGTAACATATGATCCTCACTCTCTCTATTGACTGATGAGAGGCTATAGGGATAACTTTGGTTTTATGAACCCAATATAATGAGGAAATATGAATTTGCTCATGCAATCACACATACAGTGCCTTGAAAAAGTATTCATACCCCTTGAACTTTTTCACATTTTGCCATCTTACAACCACAAACTTAAACGTTTTTTATTGAGATTTTATGTGATCGATCAACACAAAGTAGCACATCATTGTGAAGTGGAACGGAAATGATAGTTTTCAAAATTGTAAGCAAATAAAAATCTGAAAAAAGTGTTGTGCGTTTGTATTCAGCCCCCCCTGCATCAATAGTTTGTAGAGCCACCTTTCGCTGCAATTACAGCTGCAAGTCTTTTGGGGTATGTCTCTACCAGCTCTGCACACCTAGACACTGAAATTTTTGCCCATTCTTCTTTGCAAAATAGCTCAAGCTCAGCCAGATTGGATGGAGCGTTGGTGAGCGGCAATTTTCAAGTCCTGCCACAGATGCTCAATGGGATTTAGGTCTGGACTTTGACTGGGCCAGTCTAACACATGAATATTCTTTGACCTAAACCATTCCATTGGAGCTCTGGCTTTATGTTTAGGGTCACTGTCTCGCTGGAAGGTGAATCTCCTTCCCAGTCTCAAGTCTTTGCAGCCTCCAACAGGTTTTCTTCCAGGAGTGCCCTGTATTTAACGGACGGACGACGGCGTGCTTTGCGGTAACGTATTGTGTCACCTCCGGTTATCGGTGTTGCCGCCACGCTGCTCTCTGCTCTGTTCACTTAAACAGATTTTCGTATATATCTCACATTAGCGATTATCTACTTATCTCTGCTCTATCCTTAGAGTTGTTCTGTTTGTGCACGAACAGGCCTCTTTACTATAGTAACTACAATCTGCTAGTTTCACCAGTTTCTGTTAGTCACACTAACTAGCGATAGCAATGGCTTCTCTCTCTCTCCTGCTCTCTCCTGCCCTGTGTGCCACATGTTTAGTTACTCCTCGTCCTCCTTTAGCGATAATGGTACTTGTAATAAATGTAGTTTATTTGTAGCTTTGGAGGCGAGGGTCAGTGAGTTAGAGGCTCGGTACTGCACCACTGAACAGTCAGTAGCTGCTATAGTTAGCATGTCCCCTGTAGCCGGTGCGGTACCACCGCAGGTAGCTTCAGCTAGCTGTCCCCCGGCAGTTCCCGAGCAGCCGGGAGGCTGGGTGACTATCCGAAGGAGGCATAGCCCCAAACTGAAGCCCACGGTACACCACCAACCCTCCACGTTTCAAACAGATTTTCCTGCTCAGCGACACACCCGCTGAGAGGCCAACTCTGGTCCATAGTCCAAACGTGAAGTTAAGCGACACGGGGCCATAGTTAAGTGCATCCGGGGCCAGAGCGGGCGACATCGAGTCTTATTTGAAACTGCTGGCTAAAGATAAACGTAGATACAGTAAGATTGTTATTCACGTCAGCGGTAATGACACCGGTTACGCCAATCGGAGGTCACTAAAATTAATGTGTCATCGGTGTGTGAATATGCTAAAGCGATGTCGGACTCCGTAGTTTTCTCTGGTCCCCTCCCCAATGTGACCAGTGATGACATGTTTAGCCGCATGTCGTCATTTCACGCTGGGTGTCGAGGTGGTGTCCAGCAAGCGATGTGGGCTTCATAGATAATTGGACACCTTTCTGGGAAAACCTGGTCTGATTAGGAGAGACGGCATCCATCCCACTTTGGATGGAGCAGCTCTCATATCTAGAAACATGGCCAAGTTTATTAGTCGACCAAAACCGCGACAAACCAGAGTTCAGACCAGGAAGCAGAGCTGCAGTCTTACGCTTCTCTCTGCCTCCATTAGAGCAGCTGCCCACCCAGTCCTTTAGTATAGAGATTGTGTCTGTCCCCGTCCACCTACATTATTTAAAGATAAAACAAACAGAAGAGGAGTTCATCATACAAACTTAATAAAAATTAAATCAACATCTCCAACAGTCCAAAATAAGACAATTAAATGTGGACTCCTGAATATCAGGTCCTTGTCATCTAAAGCTGTCTTAGTCAATGAATTAATATCTGATTATGATATTGATTTGTTTTGTCTCACTGAAACCTGGCTGCAGGAGGATGAATATGTTAGCTTAAATGAATCCACTCCTCCCAGTCATTGTAATACTCACATTCCTCAAGTACCGGTCGAGGTGGTGGAGTTGGAGCCATATTTGACTCTAGTCTATTAATAAATCCTAAACCTAAACTAAATTATAATTCATTTGAAAGTCTTGTTCTTAGCCTCACTCACCCAACCTGGAAAACATTACAGCCAATTTTATTTGTTACAGTATATCGAGCTCCAGGTCCTTACTCTGAATTTTTATCTGAATTTGCAGAATTTGCATCAGGCTTGATCCTTAAAACAGATAAAGTAATTATTGTAGGTGATTTTAATATTCATGTGGACAACCACAATGATAGTCTTAGTACTGCGTTTATCTCTATTAGATTCAATTGGCTTCTGTCAGAGTGTAAATAAACCGACTCATTGTCTGAACCACACTCTTGACCTTGTTCTCTCATATGGCATTGAAATTGATCATCTAATAGTCTTTCCACAGAATCCTCTTCTGTCTGACCATTTTTAATAACCTTTGAGTTCATACTACTGGACTATAAGCCTTTTGCAGAAACTCTTACAGCAGATGTTTATCTGATAGTGCTGTAGCCAAATTTAAAAGCGATTCCTTCAGTATTGAATTCAATGCCATGTCTCAATGTAACAGAGGACCTGCCTGCTTCCTTTAGCCCTTCACAAATAGATCATCTTGTTGATAATACTACAGGCTCTTTACGGACAACTCTAGACTCTATTGCACTTCTGAAAAGAAGACCATTAAACAAAGGAGGTTAGCACCATGGTATAGCCAGCAGACTCGTAAATTAAAGCAAGAGAGCGTAAATCTGAACGCAAATGGCGTGCCACTAAACTGGAAGAATCTCGTCTAGTCTGGCAAGATGATCTTAAAACATACAGGAAGGCTCTCCGTAATGCCAGAGCAGCCTATTACTCTTCATTAATAGAGAAGAATAAGAACAACCCCAGGTTTCTCTTCAGCACTGTAGCCAGGCTAACAGAGAATCACAGCTCTATTGAGCCATCTATTCCTTTAGGTCTAAGTAGCAATGACTTCATGAGCTTCTTTAATGATAAAATTATAACTATTAGAGATAAAATCCATCATCTCCTGCCCTCAACAGGCACTGATCTGCTTTCTGATACAGCAACTTTGGAAACAGCTGTAAAACCTGATATGTATTTAGACTCTTTTCTCCCATCGACCTTCATCAAATAACTTCAATAATTTCTACATCTAAGCCGTCAACCTGTCTCCTAGACCCCATCCCAACCAGGCTGCTCAAGGATGTTTTACCTCTAGTTAGTCCTTCTTTATTGGATATGATTAATCTGTCTTTATTATCAGGTTATGTACCACAGTCCTTTAAGGTAGCTGTAATTAAACCTCTCCTTAAAAGCCCTCTCTAGACCCAGAGGTCTTAGCCAACTACAGACCGATATCAAACCTTCCCTTTCTCTCAAGATACTTGAGAAAGCTGTAGCTAATCAGCTGTGTGACTTTCTCCATAACAATAGTCTATTTGAAGATTTTCAGTCAGGATTTAGAGTGCATCATAGCACAGAGACCGCATTAGTCAAAGTGACAAATGACCTCCTCATGGCATCAGACAAAGGACTCATCTCTGTACTTGTACTGTTAGATCTTAGTGCCGCATTTGACACCATTGACCATCAAATTCTCTTACAGAGACTGGAACATCAAATTGGCATCAAAGGAACCGCCTAAGCTGGTTTAAGTCGTATTTCTTAGATCGATCTCAGTTTGTTCACGTCAATGATGAATTCTCCATGCATACCAAAGTTTGTCATGGAGTCCCACAAGGTTCTGTACTAGGACCACTCCTATTTAGTTTATATATGCTTCCTTTAGGGAACATTATTAGGATTCACTCTATCAATTTTCATTGCTATGCTGACGACACCCAATTATATTTATCGATCAAGCCTGATGAAACAAATCAATTAACTAAACTCCAAGCATGCCTTAGGGATATAAAAGTTGGATGACCTACAATTTTCTAATGTTAAATTCAGACAAAACTGAAGTTCTTGTAATTGGACCAAACACTTCAGAAACTCTCTTTCTAGAGACTTAGTTACTTTAGACGGATCACCCTGGCCTCCAGCTCCACCGTAAAGAATCTTGGAGTTGTTTTTGATCAGGATTTGTCCTTCAATGTCCACATAAAACAAATTTCGAGGACTGCATTCTTCCACTTACGTAACATCGCCAAAATCAGACGCATTGTATCTCAAGTGGATGCAGAAAAACTAGTCCACGCATTTGTTACTTCTAGGCTGGACTATTGTAACTCTTTGCTATCAGGTTGCTCCAATAAGTCTCTTAGGACTTTGCAGTTAATTCAGAATGCTGCTGCACGTGTTCTGACAGGAACCAAGATCAGAGATCACATCTCTCCCATTTTGGCTTCCTTGCATTGGCTACCTATCAAATCTAGAATAGAATTTAAAATTCTTCTCCTTACTTACAAAGCTCTTCATGGTCAGGCACCATCATATCTAAAAGAGCTCATAGTACCTTACTACCCCTCTAGAACACTGAGCTCTCAGGATGCTGGGTTCCTTGTGGTTCCTATAGTTTCCAAAGTAGATTGGGAGCCAGAGCTTTCAGCTATCAGGCTCCTCTTCTGTGGAACAAACTACCATTCGGGTTCGGGAGGCAGACACGGTCAACAGTTTTAAGAGTAGACTTAAGACTTTCCTTTTGATAAAGCTTATAGTTAGGGCTGGCTCAGGTCATCCCTTAGTTATGCTGCCATAGGACTAGACTGCCGGGGACTCCCCGCCCCCTCCCTCTCTCCTCCCTCTCCTCTCCTCTCTCTCTCCTCTTTCTCTCACCATCAGTGGACATACATGTCTCATTAATGCATGCTACTAACCGAACTTCCCGGAGTTTTTGTGCTCTGTCGTCCAGCAGGTTCTCGTGGATCGTGGCTGCTGCTGTGATCCGCAACGTCCACTACATATATTATTACTGTCATTATTGCTACCATATCTGCTACTGTGGTCATTTTATCATTCATTGTAATTCATTGTCATTTTATCATTCATTGTAATTTGTGTTGACTTGTTCTGTACACGTGACATCTATTGCACGTCTGTCCGTCCTGGGAGAGGGATCCTCCTCTGTGGCTCTTCCTGAGGTTTCTTCCACCTTTTCCCTGTTAAAAGGGTTTTTGTGGGCAAGTTTTTCCTCACTCGAACCGAGGGTCTAAGGACAGAGGGTGTCACTCCTGTACAGATTGTAAAGCCCTCCGAGGCAAATGTACTTTGTGACTTTGGGCTATACAAATAAAATTTGATTTGATTTGATTTGATTTAGCTCCATCCATCTTCCCATCAAGTCTGACCAGCTTCCTGTCCCTGTTGAAGAAAAGCATCCCCACAGCATGATGTTGGCCAAAAAGTTCAATTTTGGTCTCATCTGACCAAAGCACCTTCTTCCACATGTTTGCGGTGTCCCCTACATGGCTTGTGGCAAACTGCAAACGGGACTTCTTATGCCTTTCTTTCAACGATGGCTTTCTTCTTGCCAGATTTGTGGAGTTGTCCTGTGGACAGATTCTCCCACCTGAGTTGTGGATTTCTGCAGCTCCTCCAGAGTGACCATGGGCCTCTTGGCTGCTTCTCTGACCAGTGCTCTCCTCGCTCTCTGTCAGTTTAGGTGGACGGCCATGTCTTGGTAGGTTTGCAGTTGTGCCATACTTTTCCATTTTTGGATGATGGATTGAACAGCGGTCCTTGAGATGTTCAAAGCTTGGGATATTTTTTATAACCTAACCCTGCTTTACACTTCTCCACAACTTTATCCCTGACCTGTCTGGTGACTTCCTTGTTCTTCATGATGCTGTTGTTCACTAGTGTTCGCTAACAAACCACTGAGGCCTTCACAGAACAGGTGTATTTATACTATGAGTAAATTACACACAGGTGGAGTCAATTTTCTAATTACTAACTCTTCTCCCCTTGCACCCATCTCGTGCGATCTCTGACAGGTAAGAAACAGGAAATAAAAACCCCGGAGGTCATGAATCTTTGGATTAAATAATTGTTGTGTTTTCACAATGCAAATCATCAACCGGACAGAATGTAAATGTAAATGTAAATGTAAATGTAAATGTAAATGTAAATGTACTTTATTTATACAGCCCTTTACAACAGTCCTTTGTACCAAAGTGCTTTACAGCAGATAATAAATAAAGAGAACAATAAGTAAAAAACAAACAAATAAGAAACAATAAAGGAATAGTGAAAACAATAAAATACAACAAAATCGAATAAAATAGATAAAAGTGTCATCATACTACTGGGTATTAAAAGCCATCCTAAATAAGTGGGTTTTAGCCTGATTTAAAAAGGCCCAGGTCAGAAACAAGCGCAACTCGTGGGAGCTTATTCCAGAGCCTGGGGCGCGACGGAAAAGGCTCAGTCACCCCAGTGTTTATATTTTGACCTGGGCACTTCCAGCAAAGTTGATTTGTGGACCTCAGAGCTCTGCCAGGATTGCGGACAGTTAAAAGCTCAGATAAATACGATGGGGCGAGGCCGTTAAGAGCTTTAAAAACAAACATTAAAAGTTTAAAATCAATTCTATAAAGGACAGGAAGCCAATGAAGGGAGTTAAGAACAGGAGTGATATGCACACGTCTGTTGGTGTTGGTTAAAAGACAGGCAGCAGCATTTGCACAAGTTGAAGGCGACTGAGAGAAGACTGGGAGACTCCGACATAAAGTGCATTGCAGTAGTCTAACCTTGAACTTATTAAGGCATGGATGGCTCTCAAGGTCGTGTGGCTTAAAAACATTTTAACTTTGGCCAGGAGACGCAACTGGAAAAAACTAGTCCTGACGACATTATTGATTTGTTTGTCAAACCTCAAATGACTGTCAAAGGTCACTCCCAGATTTCGGACGGTTGAACTCAGCTTAGAAGACAGGGTGCCAAGGCTAGCCGTCACAGTATCCCCAAACACAATACATTCAGTTTTGTCATCGTTTAAATGAAGAAAATTTTGGGCCAACCACTGCTTAATATCAGAAATACAATCAAACAAGAACATTGTCCATTACTATTTGGCTTCACTGGCAGATAGATTTGTAAATCGTCTGCATAACAGTGAAAAGAAAGGTTGTGCCTGGCTATAATTGACCCAAGTGGTAACATGTACAATGAGAAGAGTATAGGGCCAAGAATAGATCCTTGTGGAACTCCCACAGGAGAGAGGGGCAATGGAAGAGGACAGGTCACCAACCATAACGGAGAAGGTTCTACTGGATAAGTATGACATAAACCACTTCAATGCAGTGCCGTGGATGCCAACATAATTACGTGAGCGTGACAGGAGGACTTAGTGGTCCACCGTGTCAAAGGCTGCTGTGAGGTCAAGAAGCACTAGGACAACAGGGCACTTGGCATCCACAGACAGAGCAATATCATTGTGCACCTTTAACAGTGCAGACTCGGTGCTGTAACGAGATCTAAACCAGATTGGAACTTCTCAAGAACAGAGTTATCCTCAAGAAAGGACTGTAATTGTATAAAAACAACTTTTCTAAAACCTTAGAAAGAAAGGGCAGATTGGAGACAGGTCTAAATTTGATAACACTGAGGGGTCAAGATTAGGCTTTTTAAGAAGAGGCCTGACCACAGCATGTTTAAAGGCAGCTGGGACAGTTCCTAATCTAAGGCAGGAGTTAATAAAAACCAGGAGACTGGGCCCCAAAGTATTAAACCATTTTCAACAATTTGGCAGGACAATATCCAATAGGCAAGTTGTAGGTTTCAGAGATTTCACTCGTCACAGAGAAGAGAGGGAAACCAGCTCAAACTGGTCAAACACAGCAGGATGAGTTGGAGCAACAGGCAAATCCTTATTAGTACTGTAATGACACTCACATTAGTGTCTTTTCTGACAGAATCCACTTTGTCAACAAAATAATGAAGAAAATTCTCACAAGTGGCTACTGATACATCAGTCACAGCAGTGTGGGTTAACAACAGCGTTAATTGTAGCAAATAACACCTTGGGACAATGACTGCTGCTAGAAATAATATTAGAGAGATACTGACATTTTAAGCTTCACGTCGGCTCTCTGATAATCAGAGACAGTCCTTAATATTTCAAAGACACATGCAGTTTGTCCTTCTTCAATCTATTCCCTGCCTGCAACGTTGCCTGATAGCACGGGTGGTGTCATTCAACCAGGGTCCGTTCTTGGCAGATTTTTGCCTAAAAGGGCAATAGAGTCCAGAATCCCAGCACAGGTAGAGTGGAATGAGGAGAGAAAATGATCAGGACAGGCGGGAAGCCAAACTGTTCAGGAAAAACTGTGAGTCATTAAAGGCAGCAGTGATTCATCGGCTGTGGAGGAAGTGATGATACGCGCTGACGGGGTGGAGCATGAGGTTTACTGACTGGTTGGGGGGCTATCACTTCGAACACAATGGGGAGATGATCTGAGATTGCAGTCTCAGAAATCTCTTTAATGGAGACTGAGGCCCAAAGGAAATAACAAGGAGATGAAGTTATCCATCATCAATAATAACCCACAATTGAAGAAAACAAATGTGAATCACGTTATTACATATCTAATAGATGATTCAGTCATTTTGTACACTGCATCTTCTGAAGTTTTCTAGTTTACAAAGTGTGACTTTTAGTTTCATGTTCATGTTGTCAGGTTGAACGTTTTAGAGGACCCAAAGTGCAAACAACAGCCAGAGACCAAGATCAGTAGAAACTGTTTATTGAAAACACACAAGAACTGTTCAAATACATGCTCTGAGTCACATCCTGAAAACTAACATGCCAACCACTAAAACAGCAAAAATATGAAATAAAGATGAACAAATAATATGTAGCAAAAACAAAAGCAGTTTTGGATAGATGTACGTTGGATATAACTGAGAAAAACTGAACAAGAAATGAAATTTAAAGAGCAAAAAGAAAAAAGTCTAAAGACTTGTTAAGATGCTCTCCTGTTAAGAAACAAACAACAGTCAAAATAAAGATTTTGGTGGCTATAATGAGCTCAGTTCATCAAAAATAAAGATGATGTCAGGGTCTGTCGTGTCAGTTTTCTGTTTTATTTTGATTGATTTAAATTGCTCTGACAAACTCGACTGTTATGTTTTCATAACTAATAACTAAGTGATGACATGCAGTAAGTTTCTGATAATGTACAGCTCCTCTGGTAAGGAAGTGAGAAAATAGCAGTGAGCTTACACTCTTCGGTGGCTATGTCGCCGTCGGAAGTCTGAGAAATTTACCAATGCAAAAAATGATGTTTATGAGTGTCACTCTTACTTGATACATTGCCAGTACATCTGAGACCTGATCTGTCTCTGAGGACACAGTTTGTGCGCGTCAGGCAAACAGTGGCAGAGGTTTTCTGTGTGTCGCAGAATTAAAGAAGCAACTGCACAGTAAAAATAAGTTAAAATATGTGTAGATATCTATTACAATGAGGCTGAACTGATACTTTAAAAGAAATCTATTCAACACAACAAGTTCAACAGACTTTCAATGATTCTGTTTTTCCATCATCACCTTTAAAAATGTTTATTAACTTTGACAAAAAGAGAAAAAGCAAAAGATTGACTTCAGTTGTAGCGGTTAAAAGATCATCAAGCTTTGATAAAAACATTAAAGTTTAATTGCACAACCAGCGTCCTCTGACAGATCGTGAGAGATTGTTGCTGATGAACCAAATGTTTCTGTGCAGGAAGCTGCACGTCAATAAGCATCAAAACTCTCAAGAAGTTACTCAATACTGAATTAGGTTATTTATATTCTTTCTGTGACCCTCCCACCAATCGGCTTGTGATGTGTGGAGCACTATATGCACCTTCAATACTCAAAATACGTTTCAAAATAAATAACGTCCAGGGTAACATATGATCCTCACTCTCTCTATTGACTGATGAGAGGCTATAGGGATAACTTTGGTTTTATGAACCCAATATAATGAGGAAATATGAATTTGCTCATGCAATCACACATACAGTGCCTTGAAAAAGTATTCATACCCTTGAACTTTTCACATTTTGCCATCTTACAACCACAAACTTAAACGTTTTTATTGAGATTTTATGTGATCGATCAACACAAAGTAGCACATCATTGTGAAGTGGAGCGGAAATGATAGTTTTCAAAATTGTAAGCAAATAAAAATCTGAAAAAAGTGTTGTGCGTTTGTATTCAGCCCCCCCTGCATCAATAGTTTGTAGAGCCACCTTTCGCTGCAATTACAGCTGCAAGTCTTTTGGGGTATGTCTCTACCAGCTCTGCACACCTAGACACTGAAATTTTTGCCCATTCTTCTTTGCAAAATAGCTCAAGCTCAGCCAGATTGGATGGAGCGTTGGTGACGGCAATTTTCAAGTCCTGCCACAGATGCTCAATGGGATTTAGGTCTGGACTTTGACTGGGCCAGTCTAACACATGAATATTCTTTGACCTAAACCATTCCATTGTAGCTCTGGCTTTATGTTTAGGGTCACTGTCTCGCTGGAAGGTGAATCTCCTTCCCAGTCTCAAGTCTTTTGCAGCCTCCAACAGGTTTTCTTCCAGGAGTGCCCTGTATTTAACGGACGGACGACGGCGTGCTGCGGTAACGTATTGTGTCACCTCCGGTTATCGGTGTTGCCGCCACGCTGCTCTCTGCTCTGTCCACTTAAACAGATTTTCGTATATATCTCACATTAGCGATTATCTACTTATCTCTGCTCTATCCTTAGAGTTGTTCTGTTTGTGCACGAACAGGCCTCTTTACTATAGTAACTACAATCTGCTAGTTCCACCAGTTTCTGTTAGTCACACTAACTAGCGATAGCAATGGCTTCTCTCTCCTCTCCTCCTCTCTCCTGCCCTGTGTGCCACATGTTTAGTTACTCCTCGTCCTCCTTTAGCGATAATGGTACTTGTAATAAATGTAGTTTATTTGTAGCTTTGGAGCGAGGGTCAGTGAGTTAGAGGCTCGGTACCGCACCACTGAACAGTCAGTAGCTGCTATAGTTAGCAGTCCCCTGTAGCGGTGCGGTACCACCGCAGGTAGCTTCAGCTAGCTGTCCCGGCAGTTCCCGAGCAGCCGGGAGGCTGGGTGACTATCCGAAGGAGGCTTAGCCCCAAACTGAAGCCCACGGTACACCACCAACCGCTCCACGTTTCAAACAGATTTTCCCTGCTCAGCGACACACCGCTGAGAGGCCAACTCTGGTCATTGGCAGCTCCATAGTCCGAACGTGAAGTTAGCGACACCGGGGCCATAGTTAAGTGCATCCCGGGGCCAGAGCGGGCGACATCGAGTCTTATTTGAAACTGCTGGCTAAAGATAAACGTAGATACAGTAAGATTGTTATTCACGTCGGGTAATGACACCCGTTACGCCAATCGGAGGTCACTAAAATTAATGTGTCATCGGTGTGTGAATATGCTAAGCGATGTCGGACTCCGTAGTTTCTCTGGTCCCTCCCCAATGTGACCAGTGATGACATGTTTAGCCGCATGTCGTCATTTCACCGCTGGTGTCGAGGTGGTGTCCAGCAAACGATGTGGGCTTCATAGATAATTGGACACCGTTCTGGGAAAACCTGGTCTGATTAGGAGAGACGGCATCCATCCCACTTTGGATGGAGCAGCTCTCATATCTAGAAATATGGCCAAGTTTATTAGTCGACCAAACCGTGACAACCCAGAGTTCAGACCAGGAAGCAGAGCTGCAGTCTTACGCTTCTCTGCGCCTCCATTAGAGCAGCTGCCCACCCAGTCCTTTAGTATAGAGACTGTCTGTCCCCCGTCCACCTACATTATTTAAAGATAAAACAAACAGAAGAGGAGTTCATCATACAAACTTAATAAAAATTAAATCAACATCTCCAACAGTCCAAAATAAGACAATTAAATGTGGACTCCTGAATATCAGGTCCTTGTCATCTAAAGCTGTTTTAGTCAATGAATTAATATCTGATTATGATATTGATTTGTTTTGTCTTACTGAAACCTGGCTGCAGGAGGATGAATATGTTAGCTTAAATGAATCCACTCCTCCCAGTCATTGTAATACTCACATTCCTCGAAGTACCGGTCGAGGTGGTGGAGTTGGAGCCATATTTGACTCTAGTCTATTAATAAATCCTAAACCTAAACTAAATTATAATTCATTTGAAAGTCTTGTTCTTAGCCTCACTCACCCAACCTGGAAAACATTACAGCCAATTTTATTTGTTACAGTATATCGAGCTCAGGTCCTTACTCTGAATTTTTATCTGAATTTGCAGAATTTGCATCAGGCTTGATCCTTAAAACAGATAAAGTAATTATTGTAGGTGATTTTAATATTCATGTGGACAACCACAATGATAGTCTTAGTACTGCGTTTATCTCTATTAGATTCAATTGGCTTCTGTCAGAGTGTAAATAAACCGACTCATTGTCTGAACCACACTCTTGACCTTGTTCTCTCATATGGCATTGAAATTGATCATCTAATAGTCTTTCCACAGAATCCTCTTCTGTCTGACCATTTTTTAATAACCTTTGAGTTCATACTACTGGACTATAAGCCTTTTTGCAGAAACTCTTACAGCAGATGTTTATCTGATAGTGCTGTAGCCAAATTTAAGGAAGCGATTCCTTTAGTATTGAATTCAATGCCATGTCTCAATGTAACAGAGGACCTGCCTGCTTCCTTTAGCCCTTCACAAATAGATCATCTTGTTGATAATACTACAGGCTCTTTACGGACAACTCTAGACTCTATTGCACTTCTGAAAAAGAAGACCATTAAACAAAGGAGGTTAGCACCATGGTATAGCCAGCAGACTCGTAAATTAAAGCAAGAGACACGTAAATCTGAGCAAATGGCGTGCCACTAAACTGGAAGAATCTCGTCTAGTCTGGCAAGATAATCTTAAAACATACAGGAAGGCTCTCCGTAATGCCAGAGCAGCCTATTACTCTTCATTAATAGAGAAGAATAAGAACAACCCCAGGTTTCTCTTCAGCACTGTAGCCAGGCTAACAGAGAATCACAGCTCTATTGAGCCATCTATTCCTTTAGGTCTAAGTAGTAATGACTTCATGAGCTTCTTTAATGATAAAATTATAACTATTAGAGATAAAATCCATCATCTCCTGCCCTCAACAGGCACTGATCTGCTTTCTGATACAGCAACTTTGGAAACAGCTGTAAAACCTGATATGTATTTAGACTCTTTTCTCCCATCGACCTTCATCAAATAACTTCAATAATTTCTACATCTAAGCCGTCAACCTGTCTCCTAGACCCCATCCCAACCAGGCTGCTCAAGGATGTTTTACCTCTAGTTAGTCCTTCTTTATTGGATATGATTAATCTGTCTTTATTATCAGGTTATGTACCACAGTCCTTTAAGGTAGCTGTAATTAAACCTCTCCTTAAAAGCCCTCTCTAGACCCAGAGGTCTTAGCCAACTACAGACCGATATCAAACCTTCCCTTTCTCTCCAAGATACTTGAGAAAGCTGTAGCTAATCAGCTGTGTGACTTTCTCCATAACAATAGTCTATTTGAAGATTTTCAGTCAGGATTTAGAGTGCATCATAGCACAGAGACCGCATTAGTCAAAGTGACAAATGACCTCCTCATGGCATCAGACAAAGGACTCATCTCTGTACTTGTACTGTTAGATCTTAGTGCCGCATTTGACACCATTGACCATCAAATTCTCTTACAGAGACTGGAACATCAAATTGGCATCAAAGGAACCGCCCTAAGCTGGTTTAAGTCGTATTTCTTAGATCGATCTCAGTTTGTTCACGTCAATGATGAATTCTCCATGCATACCAAAGTTTGTCATGGAGTCCCACAAGGTTCTGTACTAGGACCACTCCTATTTAGTTTATATATGCTTCCTTTAGGGAACATTATTAGGAATCACTCTATCAATTTTCATTGCTATGCTGACGACACCCAATTATATTTATCGATCAAGCCTGATGAAACAAATCAATTAACTAAACTCCAAGCATGCCTTAAGGATATAAAAGTTGGATGACCTACAATTTTCTAATGTTAAATTCAGACAAAACTGAAGTTCTTGTAATTGGACCGAAACACTTCAGAAACTCTCTTTCTAGAGACTTAGTTACTTTAGACGGATCACCCTGGCCTCCAGCTCCACCGTAAAGAATCTTGGAGTTGTTTTTGATCAGGATTTGTCCTTCAATGTCCACATAAAACAAATTTCGAGGACTGCATTCTTCCACTTACGTAACATCGCCAAAATCAGACGCATTGTATCTCAAGTGGATGCAGAAAAACTAGTCCACGCATTTGTTACTTCTAGGCTGGACTATTGTAACTCTTTGCTATCAGGTTGCTCCAATAAGTCTCTTAGGACTTTGCAGTTAATTCAGAATGCTGCTGCACGTGTTCTGACAGGAACCAAGATCAGAGATCACATCTCTCCCATTTTGGCTTCCTTGCATTGGCTACCTATCAAATCTAGAATAGAATTTAAAATTCTTCTCCTTACTTACAAAGCTCTTCATGGTCAGGCACCATCATATCTAAAAGAGCTCATAGTACCTTACTACCCCTCTAGAACACTGAGCTCTCAGGATGCTGGGTTCCTTGTGGTTCCTATAGTTTCCAAAGTAGATTGGGAGCCAGAGCTTTCAGCTATCAGGCTCCTCTTCTGTGGAACAAACTACCATTCCGGTTCGGGAGGCAGACACGGTCAACAGTTTTAAGAGTAGACTTAAGACTTTCCTTTTGATAAAGCTTATAGTTAGGGCTGGCTCAGGTCATCCCTTAGTTATGCTGCCATAGGACTAGACTGCCGGGGACTCCCCGCCCTCTCCCTCTCTCTCTCTCCTCTCTCTCTCTCTCCTCTCCCTCCCCTCTCCTCCTCTTTCTCTCTCACCATCAGTGGACATACATGTCTCATTAATGCATGCTACTAACGAACTTCCCGGAGTTTTTGTGCTCTGTCGTCCAGCAGGTTCTCGTGGATCGTGGCTGCTGCTGTGATCCTGCGCAACGTCCACTACATATATTATTACTGTCATTATTGCTACCATATCTGCTACTGTGGTCATTTTATCATTCATTGTAATTCATTGTCATTTTATCATTCATTGTAATTGTACAATTTGTTTGTGTTGACTTGTTCTGTACACGTGACATCTATTGCACGTCTGTCCGTCCTGGGAGAGGGATCCCTCCTCTGTGGCTCTTCCTGAGGTTTCTTCCACCTTTTTTCCCTGTTAAAAGGGTTTTTGTGGGCAAGTTTTCCTCACTCGAACCGAGGGTCTAAGGACAGAGGTGTCACTCCCTGTACAGATTGTAAAGCCCTCCGAGGCAAATGTACTTTGTGACTTTGGGCTATACAAATAAAATTTGATTTGATTTGATTTGATTTAGCTCCATCCATCTTCCCATCAAGTCTGACCAGCTTCCCTGTCCCTGTTGAAGAAAAGCATCCCCACAGCATGATGTTGGCCAAAAAGTTCAATTTTGGTCTCATCTGACCAAAGCACCTTCTTCCACATGTTTGCGGTGTCCCCTACATGGCTTGTGGCAAACTGCAAACGGGACTTCTTATGCCTTTCTTTCAACGATGGCTTTCTTCTTGCCAGATTTGTGGAGTTGTCCTGTGGACAGATTCTCCCACCTGAGTTGTGGATTTCTGCAGCTCCTCCAGAGTGACCATGGGCCTCTTGGCTGCTTCTCTGACCAGTGCTCTCCTTGCTCTCTGTCAGTTTAGGTGGACGGCCATGTCTTGGTAGGTTTGCAGTTGTGCCATACTTTTTCCATTTTTGGATGATGGATTGAACAGCGGTCCTTGAGATGTTCAAAGCTTGGGATATTTTTTATAACCTAACCCTGCTTTACACTTCTCCACAACTTTATCCCTGACCTGTCTGGTGACTTCCTTGTTCTTCATGATGCTGTTGTTCACTAGTGTTCGCTAACAAACCACTGAGGCCTTCACAGAACAGGTGTATTTATACTATGAGTAAATTACACACAGGTGGAGTCAATTTTCTAATTACTAACTCTTCTCCTTGCACCCATCTCGTGCGATCTTTGACAGGTAAGAAACAGGAAATAAAAACCCGGAGGTCATGAATCTTTGGATTAAATAATTCTTGTGTTTTCACAATGCAAATCATCAACCGGACAGAAGTTATCCATCTCATCAATAATAACCCACAATTGAAGAAAACAAATGTGAATCACGTTATTACATATCTAATAGATGATTCAGTCATTTTGTACACTGCATCTTCTGAAGTTTTCTAGTTTACAAAGTGTGACTTTTAGTTTCATGTTCATGTTGTCAGGTTGAACGTTTTAGAGGACCCAAAGTGCAAACAACAGCCAGAGACCAAGATCAGTAGAACCTGTTTATTGAAAACACACAAGAACTGTTCAAATACATGCTCTGAGTCACATCCTGAAAACTAACATGCCAACCACTAAAACAGCAAAAAAATGAAATAAAGATGAACAAATAATATGCAGCAAAAACAAAAGCAGTTTTGGATAGATGTACGTTAGATATAACTGAGAAAAACTGAACAAGAAATGAAATTTAAAGAGACCAAAGAAGAAAAAAGTCCTAAAGACTTGTTAAGATGCTCTCCCTGTTAAAGAAACAAACAACAGTCAAAATAAAGATTTTGGTGGCTATAATGAGCTCAGTTCATCAAAAAATAAAGATGATAATGATAGACATCAACTTACAGCTGACAAAATAATAAGAAACATATTTTATTTACATTTGTTGAAGCCTTCAGAGTGAACCAGAACAAGTTGACCAAAACATTTCCCAGCAACCAGTTCTCCCACAGCAGAGTCAAAGCAATGCTTCCTTTTATCTACAGTTAGGTGTCTGATTGGAAATCGTATCAGTAGATGACAGTATCTGTCTTGTCTCTATTCTTTCTATTTGCCTACATTTCTCCTTCTGTTTTCTCTCCTTTCTCTCTCTCCCTCTTTCTCTGCCTACACAGAGCTGACTGTGTGAATGTTGTCATCATTTCCTGATGATCTGCTGATATCATTGCTGTCCATTCTGCAACAACACACAGAGGCCAAAAGCTTGTCTATGATCCCTTTCCTCATGAACACATACAGCATTAAGTCTGCAAGAGGACTCGACCTGACAAATGTGAAAGACAGTAAATTAAAGGTCAAGTTTTTTCTTACTTCCTTTGACAGTAACCAGATGGTGTTGAGCATGAACAGCAGTGTGTAAATAAGCAGCACCAGAACCAAAACTCCCACAATTCTTCGTTTTTCATCAGAGGGGACACAGCTGGCAGACAGAGCTTTGAGGTCCCACCCAGGAAGAAAATGAGCAGTGGGAATGGAAGGAGGAAGAAGATGGCAGAAACAGTTCGATAGACCACAAAATAATTCCCGAAATAGAAAGGTAGATGAAAGAGAAAGAAAAGACCAGACCACGACACAGACCACCACAGAGGTCTTGATGGTTCGTCTGAAGCGGTACCACAGTGGCCAGGTGATGACCAAATACCTGTAATACAAGATGGACACATAGTCTTTGAGGAGCTTCAGAATTATAAAGTAATATAATGATCAGACACAGAAGCTACAAACATACTGGATAGACAGATAGTTACCTTTCCAGGGCGACACACACCATGAAGCTAATACTGGCCTTCACACTGGATCTGTAAATCATGTCTACAATTTCTGCATTAAAACCCTCAGGTTGTGCTTTCCAAATGATCATGCAGCAGAGCTGAATGAGGTCAGTGATGAGAAGGTTGATGACGTAGATCGGAGCAACTTGACCATTTCTCACCTGCAGGAAAACATTGGTAAAAGTGAACAAGCAGTTGTAAACATGTTCTGAACTCCACCTCCTCCCAAATATTTCTTCTTGCAGTCAGACACATTTATGCATTTTTCATCAAACTCTCATTTGTGCTGTCAGAAATATCAGATATGACACACTGGCCAGTCACTGCAGTAACAAGACTAAGGAGCAGATTTACTGCAGCTTTGCAGCTGTTTTTTCAGGCACAGATATGACGCATTCTGACACAAACACATAAACGTAACCTCTGATAATAATAATCGGTCTGTGTTCATTAAACTTGACCATCAATGAAGTGTAAAATCACTACAGGCTGCAGCTAAACTTTTCTGTGTTTTGTTCAGACATTTAAGTGTGTTTGTCTGAATTAACGTCAGTATGAACTTTATTATCAACACCATCTCCAGCTCCGCCTGCTCTGAGCTGCTGCTCTCTCATTATTACATCACTTCATCTCCTTTTTGTTTCCTGTGAACATGTTTGTTTCCTGATGTATTAATAACTACGTAAGTGATATTACCAGTAACAGTCTACCAGTTTTCTCAGGTTGAGTTGATTTATGACCAAAGTAACTATTTTTAAACACGATCACGACTTTTTAGTTTGTGATCTTGGTGATCTCATAGAAATCCATCACTGAACTGCACCTACTGAGCTCTCCCCACCTGCAGAGTGAATCTGGAGCAATTTTAAATATGAAATGATTCCTCTAAATGTAAAGGTCATTACAACACTTCACCCCAGCTCCTGACGACTAGACCACAACCCAGATCAAGATTCTTTACAGACAGACTGTACGACACAAATAAATAAATAATAATAAAATAAAGACATTTCAGTCATAATGTACATACCAGAGAATAAAGAGCAAAGATGGCCACGAGGATCAAAGGAAGGCCGACACTGATGATTATGTATTCCACCACAGTGATGATGAACGTAAACTGTTCATAATTATCACTGTAGTTGTAGGTGATGTTGCTGTTATTGAAGCTGTTGTTCTGTGAGGTGTTGTTCATGTGTAAATCTTCCATCCTTCACAGTGAAACCTGTTGTTTGAGAGATCAGGTTAAAGTTTTTTTAATATCTACAAACATTGTTTAAGTGATATCACGACAACTGCAAGTGGAAGTTTTTATCTTCTCTACATAGAAGAAAAAATAATGTCACAAAATTTACCTTTGAAAGCTGCAACACCTGAATGAGTTCACTACACCAGCGTCTGATGTGTCGTCCTCTGCATCCAAACAGTCTGCAGTAAATATGCTAAGTGATGACATGCAGGAAGTTTCTGATAATGTACAGCTCCTCTGATAAGGAAGTGAGAAAGGAAGTAGTCAGATTACACTCAACGGTTGCTACGTTGCCACATCAGAAGTCTGAGAAATTTACCAATGAAAAAAAAAAAGTTTATATATTTCTATTTTTCATATTTCTTGTGTTTCTTCCATTTCTTTAAATTTCAAAAAGATGAAGACTTTTACTCACTGAGGTTTTAATAAAATGTTTCCTGCCACGTCCAACAAGCACAGTGTCACTCTTACTTGATACATTGCGCAATACATCTGAGACCTGATCTGTCTCTGAGGACACAGTTTGCGCGTCAGGCAAACAGTGGCAGAGGTTTTCTGTGTGTCGCAGAATTAAAGAAGCAACTGCACAGTAAAAATAAGTTAAAATATGTGTAGATATCTATTACAATGAGGCTGAACTGATACTTTAAAAGAAATCTATTCAACACAACAAGTTCAACAGACTTTCAATGATTCTGTTTTTCCATCATCACCTTTAAAAATGTTTATTAACTTTGACAAAAAGAGAAAAAGCAAAAGATTGACTTCAGTTGTAGCGGTTAAAAGATCATCAAGCTTTGATAAAAACATTAAAGTTTAATTGCACAACCCAGCGTCCTCTGACAGATCGTGAGAGATTGTTGCTGATGAACCAAATGTTTCTGTGCAGGAAGCTGCACGTCAATAAGCATCAAAACTCTCAAGAAGTTACTCAATACTGAATTAGGTTATTTATATTCTTTCTGTGACCCTCCCACCAATCGGCTTGTGATGTGTGGAGCACTATATGCACCTTCAATACTCAAAATACGTTTCAAAATAAATAACGTCCAGGGTAACATATGATCCTCACTCTCTATTGACTGATGAGAGGCTATAGGGATAACTTTGGTTTTATGAACCCAATATAATGAGGAAATATGAATTTGCTCATGCAATCACACATACAGTGCCTTGAAAAGTATTCATACCCCTTGAACTTTTTCACATTTTGCCACCTTACAACCACAAACTTAAACGTTTTTTATTGAGATTTTATGTGATCGATCAACACAAAGTAGCACATCATTGTGAAGTGGAACGGAAATGATAGTTTTCAAAATTGTAAGCAAATAAAAATCTGAAAAAAGTGTTGTGCGTTTGTATTCAGCCCCCCCTGCATCAATAGTTTGTAGAGCCACCTTTCGCTGCAATTACAGCTGCAAGTCTTTTGGGGTATGTCTCTACCAGCTCTGCACACCTAGACACTGAAATTTTTGCCCATTCTTCTTTGCAAAATAGCTCAAGCTCAGCCAGATTGGATGGAGAGCGTTGGTGAACGGCAATTTTCAAGTCCTGCCACAGATGCTCAATGGGATTTAGGTCTGGACTTTGACTGGGCCAGTCTAACACATGAATATTCTTTGACCTAAACCATTCCATTGTAGCTCTGGCTTTATGTTTAGGGTCACTGTCTCGCTGGAAGGTGAATCTCCTTCCCAGTCTCAAGTCTTTTGCAGCCTCCAACAGGTTTTCTTCCAGGAGTGCCCTGTATTTAACGGACGGACGACAGCGTGCTTGCGGTAACGTATTGTGTCACCTCCGGTTATCGGTGTTGCCGCCACGCTGCTCTCTGCTCTGTTCACTTAAACAGATTTTCGTATATATCTCACATCAGCGATTATCTACTTATCTCTGCTCTATCCTTAGAGTTGTTCTGTTTGTGCACGAACAGGCCTCTTTACTATAGTAACTACAATCTGCTAGTTCCACCAGTTTCTGTTAGTCACACTAACTAGCGATAGCAATGGCTTCTCTCTCCTCTCCTGCTCTCTCCTGCCCTGTGTGCCACATGTTTAGTTACTCCTCGTCCTCCTTTAGCGATAATGGTACTTGTAATAAATGTAGTTTATTTGTAGCTTTGGAGGCGAGGGTCAGTGAGTTAGAGGCTTGGTACCGCACCACTGAACAGTCAGTAGCTGCTATAGTTAGCATGTCCCCTGTAGCCGGTGCGGTACCACCGCAGGTAGCTTCAGCTAGCTGTCCCCGGCAGTTCGAGCAGCCGGGAGGCTGGGTGACTATCCGAAGGAGGCTTAGCCCCAAACTGAAGCCCACGGTACACCACCAACCGCTCCACGTTTCAAACAGATTTTCCCTGCTCAGCGACACACCCGCTGAGAGGCCAACTCTGGTCATTGGCAGCTCCATAGTCCGAAACGTGAAGTTAGCGACACCGGGGGCCATAGTTAAGTGCATCCCGGGGGCCAGAGCGGGCGACATCGAGTCTTATTTGAAACTGCTGGCTAAAGATAAACGTAGATACAGTAAGATTGTTATTCACGTCAGCGGTAATGACACCCGGTTACGCCAATCGGAGGTCACTAAAATTAATGTGTCATCGGTGTGTGAATATGCTAAAACGATGTCGGACTCCGTAGTTTTCTCTGGTCCCCTCCCCAATGTGACCAGTGATGACATGTTTAGCCGCATGTCGTCATTTCACCGCTGGCTGTCGAGGTGGTGTCCAGCAAGCGATGTGGGCTTCATTGATAATTGGACACCGTTCTGGGAAAACCTGGTCTGATTAGGAGACGGCATCCATCCCACTTTGGATGGAGCAGCTCTCATATCTAGAAACATGGCCAAGTTTATTAGTCGACCAAAACCGTGACAAACCAGAGTTGAGACCAGGAAGCAGAGCTGCAGTCTTACGCTTCTCTGCGCCTCCATTAGAGCAGCTGCCCACCCAGTCCTTTAGTATAGAGATTGTGTCTGTCCCCGTCCACCTACATTATTTAAAGATAAAACAAACAGAAGAGGAGTTCATCATACAAACTTAATAAAAATTAAATCAACATCTCCAACAGTCCAAAATAAGACAATTAAATGTGGACTCCTGAATGTCAGGTCCTTGTCATCTAAAGCTGTTTTAGTCAATGAATTAATATCTGATTATGATATTGATTTGTTTTGTCTCACTGAAACCTGGCTGCAGGAGGATGAATATGTTAGCTTAAATGAATCCACTCCTCCCAGTCATTGTAATACTCATATTCCTCGAAGTACCGGTCGAGGTGGTGGAGTTGGAGCCATATTTGACTCTAGTCTATTAATAAATCCTAAACCTAAACTAAATTATAATTCATTTGAAAGTCTTGTTCTTAGCCTCACTCACCCAACCTGGAAAACATTGCAGCCAATTTTATTTGTTACAGTATATCGAGCTCCAGGTCCTTACTCTGAATTTTTATCTGAATTTGCAGAATTTGCATCAGGCTTGATCCTTAAAACAGATAAAGTAATTATTGTAGGTGATTTTAATATTCATGTGGACAACCACAATGATAGTCTTAGTACTGCGTTTATCTCTCTATTAGATTCAATCGGCTTCTGTCAGAGTGTAAATAAACCGACTCATTGTCTGAACCACACTCTTGACCTTGTTCTCTCATATGGCATTGAAATTGATCATCTAATAGTCTTTCCACAGAATCCTCTTCTGTCTGACCATTTTTTAATAACCTTTGAGTTCATACTACTGGACTATAAGCCTTTTGCAGAAACTCTTACAGCAGATGTTTATCTGATAGTGCTGTAGCCAAATTTAAGGAAGCGATTCCTTTAGTATTGAATTCAATGCCATGTCTCAATGTAACAGAGGACCTGCCTGCTTCCTTTAGCCCTTCACAAATAGATCATCTTGTTGATAGTACTACAGGCTCATTACGAACAACTCTAGACTCTATTGCACCTCTGAAAAGAAGACCATTAAACAAAGGAGGTTAGCACCATGGTATAGCCAGTAGACTCGTAAATTAAAGCAAAGACACGTAAATCTGAGCGCAAATGGCATGCCACTAAACTGGAAGAATCTCGTCTAGTCTGGCAAGATAATCTTAAAACATACAGGAAGGCTCTCCGTAATGCCAGAGCAGCCTATTACTCTTCATTAATAGAGAAGAATAAGAACAACCCCAGGTTTCTCTTCAGCACTGTAACCTAGCTAACAGAGAATCACAGCTCTATTGAGCCATCTATTCCTTTAGGTCTAAGTAGCAATGACTTCATGAGCTTCTTTAATGATAAAATTATAACTATTAGAGATAAAATCCATCATCTCCTGCCCTCAACAGGCACTGATCTGCATTCTGATACAGCAACTTTGGAAACAGCTGTAAAACCTGATATGTATTTAGACTCTTTTTCTCCCATCGACCATCAAATAACTTCAATAATTTCTACATCTAAGCCGTCAACCTGTCTCCTAGACCCTATCCCAACCAGGCTGCTCAAGGATGTTTTACCTCTTGTTAGTCCTTCTTTATTGGATATGATTAATCTGTCTTTATTATCAGGTTATGTACCACAGTCCTTTAAGGTAGCTGTAATTAAACCTCTCCTTAAAAAGCCCTCTCTAGTCCCAGAGGTCTTAGCCAACTACAGACCGATATCAAACCTTCCCTATCTCTCCAAGATACTTGAGAAAGCTGTAGCTAATCAGCTGTGTGACTTTCTCCATAACAATAGTCTATTTGAAGATTTTCAGTCAGGATTTAGAGTGCATCATAGCACAGAGACCGCATTAGTCAAAGTGACAAATGACCTCCTCATGGCATCAGACAAAGGACTCATCTCTGTACTTGTACTGTTAGATCTTAGTGCTGCATTTGACACCATTGACCATCAAATTCTCTTACAGAGACTGGAACATCAAATTGGCATCAAAGGAACCACCCTAAGCTGGTTTAAGTCGTATTTCTTTGATCGATCTCAGTTTGTTCACGTCAATGATGAATTCTCCATGCATACCAAAGTTTGTCATGGAGTCCCACAAGGTTCTGTACTAGGACCACTCCTATTTAGTTTATATATGCTTCCTTTAGGGAACATTATTAGGAATCACTCTATCAATTTTCATTGCTATGCTGACGACACCCAATTATATTTATCGATCAAGCCTGATGAAACAAATCAATTAACTAAACTCCAAGCATGCCTTAGGGATATAAAAAGTTGGATGACCTACAATTTTCTAATGTTAAATTCAGACAAAACTGAAGTTCTTGTAATTGGACCGAAACACTTCAGAAACTCTCTTTCTAGAGACTTAGTTACTTTAGACGGGATCACCCTGGCCTCCAGCTCCACCGTAAAGAATCTTGGAGTTATTTTTGATCAGGATTTGTCCTTCAATGTCCACATAAAACAAATTTCGAGGACTGCATTCTTCCACTTACGTAACATCGCCAAAATCAGACGCATTGTATCTCAAGTGGATGCAGAAAAACTAGTCCACGCATTTGTTACTTCTAGGCTGGACTATTGTAACTCTTTGCTATCAGGTTGCTCCAATAAGTCTCTTAGGACTTTGCAGTTAATTCAGAATGCTGCTGCACATGTTCTGACAGGAACCAAGATCAGAGATCACATCTCTCCCATTTTGGCTTCCTTGCATTGGCTACCTATCAAATCTAGAATAGAATTTAAAATTCTTCTCCTTACTTACAAAGCTCTTCATGGTCAGGCACCATCATATCTAAAAGAGCTCATAGTACCTTACTACCCCTCTAGAACACTGCGCTCTCAGGATGCTGGGTTCCTTGTGGTTCCTATAGTTTCCAAAGTAGATTGGGAGCCAGAGCTTTCAGCTATCAGGCTCCTCTTCTGTGGAACAAACTACCATTCGGGTTCGGGAGGCAGACACGGTCAACAGTTTTAAGAGTAGACTTAAGACTTTCCTTTTTGATAAAGCTTATAGTTAGGGCTGGCTCAGGTCATCCCTTAGTTATGCTGCCATAGGACTAGACTGCCGGGGGACTCCCCGCCTCTCCCTCTCTCTCTCTCTCCTCTCCCTCCCCTCTCTCCCTCTTTCTCTCTCACCATCAGTGGACATACATGTCTCATTAATGCATGCTACTAACCGAACTTCCCCGGAGTTTTTGTGCTCTGTCGTCCAGCAGGTTCTCGTGGATCGTGGCTGCTGCTGTGATCCTGCGCAACGTCCACTACATATATTATTACTGTCATTATTGCTACCATATCTGCTACTGTGGTCATTTTATCATTCATTGTAATTCATTGTCATTTTATCATTCATTGTAATTGTACAATTTGTTTGTGTTGACTTGTTCTGTACACGTGACATCTATTGCACGTCTGTCCGTCCTGGGAGAGGATCCTCCTCTGTGGCTCTTCCTGAGGTTTCTTCCACCTTTTTCCCTGTTAAAGGGTTTTTTGTGGGCAAGTTTTCCTCACTCGAACCGAGGGTCTAAGGACAGAGGGTGTCACTCCTGTACAGATTGTAAAGCCCTCCGAGGCAAATGTACTTTGTGACTTTGGGCTATACAAATAAAATTTGATTTGATTTGATTTGATTTAGCTCCATCCATCTTCCCATCAAGTCTGACCAGCTTCCCTGTCCCTGTTGAAGAAAAGCATCCCCACAGCATGATGTTGGCCAAAAAGTTCAATTTTGGTCTCATCTGACCAAAGCACCTTCTTCCACATGTTTGCGGTGTCCCCTACATGGCTTGTGGCAAACTGCAAACGGGACTTCTTATGCCTTTCTTTCAACGATGGCTTTCTTCTTGCCACTCTTCCATAAGGCCAGATTTGTGGAGTTGTCCTGTGGACAGATTCTCCCACCTGAGTTGTGGATTTCTGCAGCTCCTCCAGAGTGACCATGGGCCTCTTGGCTGCTTCTCTGACCAGTGCTCTCCTCGCTCTCTGTCAGTTTAGGTGGACGGCCATGTCTTGGTAGGTTTGCAGTTGTGCCATACTTTTCCATTTTTGGATGATGGATTGAACAGCGGTCCTTGAGATGTTCAAAGCTTGGGATATTTTTTATAACCTAACCCTGCTTTACACTTCTCCACAACTTTATCCCTGACCTGTCTGGTGACTTCCTTGTTCTTCATGATGCTGTTGTTCACTAGTGTTCGCTAACAAACCACTGAGGCCTTCACAGAACAGGTGTATTTATACTATGAGTAAATTACACACAGGTGGAGTCAATTTTCTAATTACTAACTCTTCTCCCCTTGCACCCATCTCGTGCGATCTCTGACAGGTAAGAAACAGGAAATAAAAACCCCGGAGGTCATGAATCTTTGGATTAAATAATTCTTGTGTTTTCACAATGCAAATCATCAACCGGACAGAAGTTATCCATCTCATCAATAATAACCCACAATTGAAGAAAACAAATGTGAATCACGTTATTACATATCTAATAGATGATTCAGTCATTTTGTACACTGCATCTTCTGAAGTTTTCTAGTTTACAAAGTGTGACTTTTAGTTTCATGTTCATGTTGTCAGGTTGAACGTTTTAGAGGACCCAAAGTGCAAACAACAGCCAGAGACCAAGATCAGTAGAACCTGTTTATTGAAAACACACAAGAACTGTTCAAATACATGCTCTGAGTCACATCCTGAAAACTAACATGCCAACCACTAAAACAGCAAAAATGAAATAAAGATGAACAAATAATATGCAGCAAAAACAAAAGCAGTTTTGGATAGATGTACGTTAGATATAACTGAGAAAAACTGAACAAGAAATGAAATTTAAAGAGAGCAAAGAAGAAAAAAGTCCTAAAGACTTGTTAAGATGCTCTCCCTGTTAAAGAAACAAACAACAGTCAAAATAAAGATTTTGGTGGCTATAATGAGCTCAGTTCATCAAAAAATAAAGATGATAATGATAGACATCAACTTACAGCTGACAAAATAATAAGAAACATATTTTATTTACATTTGTTGAAGCCTTCACAGTGAACCAGAACAAGTTGACCAAAACATTTCCCAGCAACCAGTTCTCCCACAGCAGAGTCAAAGCAATGCTTCCTTTTATCTACAGTTAGGTGTCTGATTGGAAATCGTATCAGTAGATGACAGTATCTGTCTTGTCTCTATTCTTTCTATTTGCCTACATTTCTCCTTCTGTTTTCTCTCCTTTCTCTCTCTCCCTCTTTCTCTGCCTACACAGAGCTGACTGTGTGAATGTTGTCATCATTTCCTGATGATCTGCTGATATCATTGCTGTCCATTCTGCAACAACACACAGAGGCCAAAAGCTTGTCTATGATCCCTTTCCTCATGAACACATACAGAAATAAGTCTGCAAGAGGACTCGACCTGACAAATGTGAAAGACAGGAAATTAAAGGTAAATTTTTTTCTTGCTTCCTCTGACAGTAACCAGATGACGGTGGGCATGAACAGCAGTGTGTAAATAAGCAGCACCAGAACCAAAACTCCCACAATTCTTCGTTTTTCATCAGAGGGGACACAACTGGCAGACAGAGCTTTGAGGGTCCCACCCAGGAAAATGAGCAGTGGGAATGGAAGGAGGAAGAAGATGGCAGAAACAGTTCGATAGGCCACAAAATACTTCCCGAAATAGAAAGGTAGATGAAAGAGAAAAGAAAAGACCCAGACCACGACGCAGACCACCACAGAGGTCTTGATGGTTCGTCTGAAGCGGTACCACAGTGGACAGGCGACGACCAAATACCTGTAATACAAGATGGACACATAGTCTTTGAGGAGCTTCAGAATTATAAAGTAATATAATGATCAGACACAGAAGCTACACACATACTGGATAGACAGATAGTTACCTTTCCAGGGCGACACACACCATGAAGCTAATACTGGCCTTCACACTGGATTTGTAAATTATGTCTACAATTTCTGCATTAAAACCCTCAGGTTGTGCTTTCCAGCGATCATGCAGCAGAGCTGAATGAGGTCAGTGATGAGAAGGTTGATGACGTAGATCGAGCAACTTGACCATTTCTCACCTGCAGGAAAACATTGGTAAAAGTAAACAAGCAGTTGTAAACATGTTCTGAACTCCACCTCCTCCCAAATATTTCTTCCTGCAGTCAGACACATTTATGCATTTTTCATCAAACTCTCATTTGTGCTGTCAGAAATATCAGATATGACACACTGGCCAGTCACTGCAGTAACAAGACTAAGGAGCAGATTTACTGCAGCTTTTGCAGCTGTTTTTCAGGCACAGATATGACGCATTCTGACACAAACACATAAACGTAACCTCTGATAATAATAATCGGTCTGTGTTCATTAAACTTGACCATCAATGAAGTGTAAAATCACTACAGGCTGCAGCTAAACTTTTCTGTGTTTTGTTCAGACATTTAAGTGTGTTTGTCTGAATTAACCTCAGTATGAACTTTATTATCAACACCATCTCCAGCTCCGCCTGCTCTGAGCTGCTGCTCTCTCATTATTACATCACTTCATCTCCTTTTTGTTTCCTGTGAACATGTTTGTTTCCTGATGTATTAATAACTACGTAAGTGATATTACCAGTAACAGTCTACCAGTTTTTCTCAGGTTGAGTTGATTTATGACCAAAGTAACTATTTTTTAAACACGATCACGACTTTTTAGTTTGTGATCTTGGTGATCTCATAGAAATCCATCACTGAACTGCACCTACTGAGCTCTCCCCACCTGCAGAGTGAATCTGGAGCAATTTTAAATATGAAATGATTCCTCTAAATGTAAAGGTCATTACAACACTTCACCCCAGCTCCTGACGACTAGACCACAACCCAGATCAAGATTCTTTACAGACAGACTGTATGACACAAATAAATAAATAATAATAAAATAAAGACATTTCAGTCATAATGTACATACCAGAGAATAAAGAGCAAAGATGGCCACGAGGATCAAAGGAAGGCCGACACTGATGATTATGTATTCCACCACAGTGATGATGAACGTAAACTGTTCATAATAATCACTGTAGTTGTAGGTGATGTTGCTGTTATTGAAGCTCTTGTTCTGTGAGGTGTTGTTCATGTGTAAATCTTCCATCCTTCACAGTGAAACCTGTTGTTTGAGAGATCAGGTTAAAGTTTTTTTAATATCTACAAACATTGTTTAAGTGATATCACGACAACTGCAAGTGGAAGTTTTATCTTCTCTACATAGAAGAAAAATAATGTCACAAAATTTACCTTTGAAAGCTGCAACACCTGAATGAGTTCACTACACCAGCGCTGATGTGTCGTCCTCTGCATCCAAACAGTCTGCAGTAAATATGCTAAGTGATGACATGCAGGAAGTTTCTGATAGTGTACAGCTCCTCTGATAAGGAAGTGAGAAAAAAGTAGTCAGATTACACTCAACGGTTGCTACGTCGCCACGTCGGAAGTCTGAGAAATTTACCAATGAAAAAAAAAAAAAGTTTATATATTTCTATTTTTCATATTTCTTG
>JAAROE010000533.1:0-23688 GCA_036365135.1 Miichthys miiuy | reverse complement strand
CAGGAATACAGCCAGGCAGGAGGCGGAATACAGGAATGAGAATAAGAAGTGCCCAGCCAGAATACAGGAACACAGGAATACAGAAACATCCAACAGAATCAAAGAAAGACAGACAGTGAACAGAACAGGCAGGACCAAGAAATACAACAAGACAGAAAGATAGATCAGCGGGCCAGAGAGGGATACAGGACAGGCAGGCAGGAATACAGGAATACAGACAGGCAGGAATACAGAATACAACCAGGCAGGAATACAGAATACAGGCACAGACAGTCTCCCAGACAGAGACTCAGAAGAACACACACAGACCCAGTGTGCGAGGCAGGGGCTCGAAAAGACTCAGACAAAGTCTCAGGCACAGACAGTCTCCCAGACAGAGACTCAGATAAGACTAAGACACAGACAGTGTCCAGACAGACTCAGAAAGAACTCAGACAAAGTCTCCAGACACAGTCAGTCTCTCAGACAGAAACAAGAAAAGACTAGACACAGACAGTGTCCCAGACAGAGACTCAGAAAAGACTCAGACAAAGACACAGACACAGACAGTCTCCCAGAGACACAGAAGAGACTCAGGCAGACAATCTCCCAGACAGAGTCTCAGAAAAGACCAGACACAAACAGTCTCAACACAGACAGAGACTGGTCAGACAGTGATGGAAGAAATCCAAAAGATGCAGACAGGCAGCCAGTCCACAACAAGACCAGACAGATAGATAGCCAGGCAGAGACTACAGAGAAGATACAGGTGGACAGGAAAACAGAATACAAGACAGTGTACAGAATACAGAGCAGGTAGGCAGGAATACAGGACTACACAGGCTTGAATCAGAATGCAGAATACAGAATACAGGCAGAGATACAGGAATGCAGGAAACAGGTAGGCAGGAATACAAATACAGGAATACACCCAGGCAGAATACAGGGGAAACAGGGCAGAGAATACAGGAATACAGAAATACTGAGAATACCAGGAATACAGGACTACCTCAGGCAGAATGAGGTCCCCAGGGAGGAATACGGGAATACAGGGCCACAGACAGAGATACAGGAATAGGAATACAGAATACTCCCAGGCAGGAACAGGATAGGAATACAGGAAGGCAGGAATGAGGAATGCAGGCAGGAATACAGAATGGGAATACAACCAGGCAGGAATGCAGGAAGGCAGGAATATAGGAATACAGGCATGTAGGAATACAGGAATACAAGCAGGCAGGAATGCAGGAACAAAGGCAGACAGCAAAACAGGAATACAGACAGGCAGGAATACAGGAATACAGGCACAGACAGTCTCCCAGACAGAGACTCAGAAGAAGACACACAGACAGTGTCGCAGACAGAGACTCAGAAAAAGACTCAGACAAAGTCTCAGGCACAGACAGTCTCCCAGACAGAGACTCAGATAAAGACTAAGACACAGACAGTGTCCCAGACAGAGACTCAGAAAAAGCCTCAGACAAAGTCTCAGACACAGACAGTCTCCCAGACAGAGACTCAGAAAAAGACACAGTCAGTCTCCCAGACAGAGACTCAGAAAAAGACTCAGACATAGACAGTCTCCCAGACAGACTCAGAAAAAGACTCAGACAGAGACAGTCTCCCAGACAGAGACTCAGAAAAAGACCCAGACACAAACAGTCTCCGACACAGACAGAGACACAGGCAGACAGTGATACAGGAAGAAATCCAAAGAAAGATACAGACAGGCAGACAGACAGGCAGACAGAAATACAACAAGACAGACAGATAGATAGCCAGGCAGACTGAGATACAGGAATACAGGCAGGCAGGAATACAGGAATACAGAAATAAGACACCCAGGCAGGAATACAGGACTGCACTCAGGCAGGAATACAGGAATACAGGAATACACCCAGGCAGGAATACAGGAATACAGGACTACACCCAGGCAGGAATACAGGAATACACCCAGGGAGGAATACGGGAATGCAGGAATATACCCTGGCAGGAATACAGGAATACACCCTGGCAGGAATACAGGAATACAGAAAAACACCAGGCAGGAATACAGAAATACAGGAATAAACCCAGGCAGGAATACAGGATACAGGTACACCCAGGCAGGAATACAGGAATACAGGAATACACCCAGGCAGGAACACAGGAATACTCCCAGGCAGGAATACAGGAATACAGGAATACACCCAGGCAGGAACACAGGAATACACCCAGGCAGGAATACAGGAATACACCCAGGCAGGAATACAGGAATACAGGAATACTCCAGGCAGGAAAACAGGAATACAGGAATACAACCAGGCAGGAATACAGGAATACAGAAATACAGGAATACAACCAGGCAGGAATACAGGAAGGCAGGAATACAGGAATATAGGAATACAGGCATGCAGGAATACAGGAATACAGGCAGGCAGGAATGCAGGAATGCAGGAACAAAGGCACAGACAGTCTCCCAGACAGAGACTCAGAAGAAGACACAGACACAAACAGTCTCCGACACAGACAGAGACACAGGCAGACAGTGATACAGGAAGAAATCCAAAGAAAGATACAGACAGGCAGACAGACAGGCAGACAGAAATACAACAAGACAGACAGATAGATAGCCAGGCAGACTGAGATACAGGAATACAGGCAGGCAGGAGATACAGAAATACACCCAGGCAAGGAATACAGAACTGCACTCAGGCAGGAATACAGGAAACAGGTAGGCAGGAATACAGGAATACACCTGGCAGGAAGGCAGGATACAGGAATACACCTAGGCAGGAAGGCAGGAATACAGGAATACACCTAGGCAGGAATACAGAATACAGGAATACACCCAGGCAGGAATACAGGAATACAGGAATACAGGCACAGACAGTCTCCCAGACAGAAACTCAGAAAAAGACTCAGACAAAGACACAGACACAGACAGTCTCCCAGACAGTCACTCAGAAAAAAACACAGACAATCTCCCAGAGATGCAGACAAAGTCTCAGACACAGACAGTGTCCCAGACAGAGACTCAGAAAAAGACTCAGACAAAGTCTCAGACACAGACAGTCTCCCAGACAGAGACTCAGAAAAAGACCCAGACACAAACAGTCTCCGACACAGACAGAGACACAGGCAGACAGTGATACAGGAAGAAATCAAAAGAAAAGATACAGACAGGCAGACAGACATACAACAAGACAGACAGATAGCCAGGCAGACTGAGATACAGGAATACAGGCAGGCAGGAATACAGGAATACAGGTAGACAGGAAAACAGGAATACAGACAGGCAGGAATACAGGAATACAAGAACACAGGCAGGCAGGAATACAGGAATACAGATACACCCAGCCAGGAATACAGGAATACAGGAATACATCCAGGCAGGAATACAGGAATACAACCAGGCAGGAACACAGGAAGGCGGAATACATGAATACAGGCACAGACAGTCTCCCAGACAGAGACTCAGAAAAGACTAAGACACAGACAGTGTCCGACAGAACTCAGAGAAAGACACAGACAGTGTCCCAGACAGAGAGTCAGAAAAAGACTCAGACACAGACAGTCTCCCAGACAGAGACTCAAAAGAATACAGGAATACAGGCAGGCAAGAATACAGGAATACAGGCACAGACAGTCTCTCCGACAGAAACTCAGAAGAAGACTAAGACATAGACAGTTTCGCAGACAGACACTTAGAAAAAGACACAGACAGTCTCCCAGACAGACACTCAGAAAAAGACTCAGACAAAGACAGTGTCGCAGACAAAGACTCAGAAAAAGACTCTGACAAAGACACAGACACAGACAGTCTCACAGACGGAGACTCAGAAAAAGACACAGTCAGTCTCCCAGGCACGCAGAAGAAGACAATAAGAATACAACAAGACAGACAGTTAGATAGCCAGGCAGACTGAGATACAAGAATACAGGCAGGCAGGAATACAGGAATACAGGCAGGCAGTAATACAGGAATACAGGAAACAGGTAGGCAGGAATACAGGAATAGACCCAGGCAGGAATACAGGAATACACCCAGGCAGGAATACAGGACTACACTCAAGCAGGAATACAGGAATACAGAAATACAGGAATACACCAGGCAGGAATAAAGGAATACTGGAATACAGGAATACAGGCAGGAATACAGGAAACAGGTAGGCAGGAATACAGAGGTACACCCAGGCAAGAATACTGGAATACAGAAATACAGGAATACACCAGGAAGGATTACAGGAATACTGGAATACAGGAATACAGGCAGAAATACAGGAATACAGGAATACACAAGGCAGGAATACAGGAATACACCAGGCAGGAATACAGAATACAATACCCAGGCAGGAATACAGGAATACACAGGCAGGAATACAGGAATACACCTAGGCAGAATACAGGAATAAAGGAATAGACCCAGGCAGAAATACATAAATACAGGAATACACCCAGGCAGGAATGCAGAATACAGGAATACAGGAATCACCCAGGCAGGAATACAGGAATACTGGAATACAGGAATACAGACAGGAATACAGGAATACAGGTAGGAATACAGGGATACAGGCAGGAATACAGGAATACAGGCAGGTACACAGGATACAGGAACACAGGCAGGCAGGAATACAGAGATACAGGAATACAGAAATACACCCAGGAATACAGAATACAGGAATACACCCAGCAGAATACAGGAATACAGGAATACAGGCACAGACAGTCTCCCAGACAGAAACTCAGAAAGACTCAGACAAAGACACAGACACAGACAGTCTCCCAGACAGTCACTCAGAAAAAACACAGACAATCTCCCAGAGATGCAGAAAAGACTAAGACACAGACAGTCTCCCAGACAGAACTCAGAAAAAGACCAGACACAAACAGTCTCCGACACAGACAGAGACACAGGCAGACAGTGATACAGGAAGAAATCAAAGAAAGATACAGACAGGCAGACAGACATACAACAAGACAGACAGATAGCCAGGCAGACTGAGATACAGGAATACAGGCAGGCAGGAATACAGGAATACAGGTGACAGGAAAACAGGAATACAGACAGGCAGGAATACAGGAATACAAGAACACAGGCAGGCAGGAATACAGGAATACAGAAATACACCCAGCCAGGAATACAGAATACAGAATACCTCAGGCAGGAATACAGGAATACAACCAGGCAGGAACACAGGAAGGCAGGAATACATGAATACAGGCACAGACAGTCTCCCAGACAGAGACTCAGAAAAGACTAAGACACAGACAGTGTCCCAGACAGAACTCAGAAGGCACAGACAGTGTCCCAGACAGAGAGTCAGAAAAGACTCAGACACAGACAGTCTCCCAGACAGAGACTCAAAGAATACAGGAATACAGGCAGGCAGAATACAGGAATACAGGCACAGACAGTCTCTCCAGACAGAAACTCAGAAGAAGACAAGACAGCATAGACAGTTTAGCAGACAGACACTAGAAAAGAACACAGACAGTCTCCCAGACAGACACTCAGAAAAGACTCAGACAAAGACAGTGTCAGAGACAGACTCAGAAAAGAAGACTCTGACAAAGACACAGACACAGACAGTCTCCCAGCGGAGACTCAGAAAGACACAGATCAGTCTCCCAGGCACGCAGAAGAGACAATAAGAATACAACAAGACAGACAGTTAGATAGCCAGGCAGACTGAGATACAAGAATACAGGCAGGCAGAATACAGGAATACAGGCAGGCAGTAATACAGAATACAGGAAACAGGTAGGCAGGAATACAGGAATAGACCAGGCAGGAATACAGAATACACCCAGGCAGGAATACAGGACTACACTCAAGCAGGAATACAGAATACAAATACAGGAATACACCAGGCAGGAATAAAGGAATACTGGAATACAGGAATACAGGCAGGAATAC
Organism: Miichthys miiuy; assembly: GCA_036365135.1. Lineage (NCBI taxonomy): Eukaryota > Metazoa > Chordata > Actinopteri > Sciaenidae > Miichthys > Miichthys miiuy. The sequence goes on along the minus strand of JAAROE010000533.1, from coordinate 17,810 downwards.
AGGAAACAGTAGGCAGGAATGCAGGAATACACCCAGGCAAGAATACTGGAATACAGAAATACAGGAATACACCAGGAAGGATTACAGATACTGGAATACAGGAATACAGGCAGAAATACAGGAAACAGGTAGGCAGGAATGAAATACAGGAATACCCAGGCAGGAAACAGGAATACAGGAATACACCTAGGCAGAATACAGGAATACAGGAATACAACCAGGCAGGCATACAGGAATACAGGAATACACCCAGGCAGGAATACAGGAACAAGGAATACTCCCAGGCAGGAATACGTAAATACAGCAATACACCAGGCAGAATACAGGAATACACCCAGGCAGGAATGCAGGAATACAGGAATACACCCAGGCAGAATGCAGGAATACAGGAATACAGAATAGAATTACAGGAATACTCCCAGGCAGGAATACAGGAATACAGACAGGAATACAGGAATACAGTAATACAGGTAGGAGTACAAGGATACAGGCAGGAATACACCCAGGCAGGAATACAAGAATACTGGAATACAGGCATACAGACAGGAATACAGAGATACAGTAATACAGGTAGGAATACAGGGATACAGGCAGGAATACAGGAATACAGGGAGGAACACAGGGATACAGGAACACAGGCAGGCAGAATACAGGAATACACCCAGCAGGAATACAGGAATACAGAAATACAGAATACACCAGGCAGGAATACAGAATACTAGAATACAGGAATACAGGCAGAATACAAAGAAACAGGTAGGCAGGAATACAGAAATACAGAAATAGACCCAGGCAGAATACAGAATACAGGACTACACCCAGGCAGGAATACAGGAATACAGGAATATGCAGGCAGGAATACAGAAATACAGGAATACACAGGCAGGACTACAGGAATACACCCAGGCAGGAATACAGAATACAGATACACCCAGGCAGAATACAGAATACAGGAATACACCCAGGCAGGAACACAGGAATAAAGAATACACCCAGGCAGGAATACAGAAATGAGGAATACACCCAGGCAGGACTACAGGAATACACAGGCAGGAATACAGGAATACAGGAATACACCCAGGCAGGGATACAGGAATACAGCAATACACAGGCAGGAATACAGGAATAAGGAATACAGGAGGTAGGAAAACAGGAATACATGAATACACCCAGGCAGGAATACAGGAATACACCCAGGCAGGAATACAGAAATACAGGAATACACCCAGGCAGGACTCGAGGAATACAGGAATACACCCAAACAAGGAATACAGGAATAAAGGTATACACCCAGAAAAGAGCCAGACACAGACAGTCTCTGACACAGACAGAGACACAGGCAGGATAGTGATACAGGAAGAAATCAAAAAAGATACAGACAGGCAGACAGACAGGCAGACAGAAATACAACAAGACAGACAGATAGATAGCCAGGCAGACTGAAATACAGGAATACAGGCACGCAGGAATACAGGAATACAACCAGGCAGGAATACAGAATACAGAAATACAGGAATACACCCAGGCAGGAATACAGGAATACAGGAAACAGGTAGGCAGGAATACAGGAATACACCCAGGCAGGAATACAGGAATACAACCAGGCAAGAATACAGGAATACAGGAATACACCCAGGCAGGAATACAGGACTACACTCAAGCAGGAATATGGAATACAGAAATACAGGAATACACCAGGGAGGAATAAAGAATACTGGAATACAGGAATACAGGCAGGAATACAGGAAACAGGTAGGCAGGAATGGATACAGGCAGGCATACAGGAATACACCAACACAGGAATACAGGAATACAGGAATACACAGGCAGGAATACAGGAATACACCGGCAAATGCAGGAATACAGGCAGACAGGAAAGAGGAATACAGACAGGCAGGAATACAGGAATACAGGAATACAGGCACAGACAGTCTCCCAGACAGAGACTCAGATAAAGACTAAGACACAGACAGTGTCTCACAGAGCGGAGACTCAGAAAAGACACAGTCAGTCTCCCAGGCACGCAGAAAGAAGACAATAAGAATACAACAAGACAGACAGTTAGATAGCCAGGCAGACTGAGATACAGAATACAGGCAGGCAGGAATACAGGAATACAGGCAGGCAGTAATACAGGAATACAGGAAACAGGTAGGCAGGAATGCAGGAATAGACCCAGGCAGGAATACAGGAATACACCCAGGCAGGAATACAGGACTACACTCAAGCAGGAATACAGGAATACAGAAATACAGAATACACCAGGCAGGAATAAAGGAATACTGGAATACAGGAATACAGGCAGGAATACAGGAAACAGGTAGGCAGGAATACAGGAATACACCCAGGCAAGAATACTGAATACAGAAATACAGAATACACCAGGAAGGATTACAGGAATACTGAAATACAGGAATACAGGCAAATAGGAATACAGGAATACACCAAGGCAGGAATACAGAATACACCCAGGCAGGAATACAGGAATACAGGAATACACCCAGGCAGGAATACAGGAATACAGGAATACACCCAGGCAGGAATACAGGAATACACCTGCAGGAATACAGGAATAAAGGAATAGACCCAGGCAGGAATACATAAATACAGGAATACACCCAGGCAGGAATGCAGGAATACAGGAATACAGGAATGCACCCAGGCAGGAATACAGGAATACTGGAATACAGGAATACAGACAGGAATACAGGAATACAGGTAGGAATACAGGGATACAGGCAGGAATACAGGAATACAGGCAGGTACAGGGATACAGGAACACAGGCAGGCAGGAATACATGAATACAGAAATACACCCAGCCAGGAATACAGGAATACACCCAGGCAGGAATACAGGAATACAGGAATACAGGCACAGACAGTCTCCCAGACAGAAACTCAGAAAAGACTCAGACAAAGACACAGACACAGAGTCTCCCAGACAGTCACTCAGAAAAAAACACAGACAATCTCCCAGAGATGCAGAAAAGACTAAGACACAGACAGTGTCCCAGACAGAACTCAGAAAAGACCCAGACACAAACAGTCTCCGACACAGACAGAACACAGGCAGACAGTGATACAGGAAGAAATCAAAAGAAAGATACAGACAGGCAGACAGACATACAACAAGACAGACAGATAGCCAGGCAGACTGAGATACAGGAATACAGGCAGGCAGGAATGCAGGAATACAGGTAGACAGGAAAACAGGAATACAGACAGGCAGGAATACAGGAATACAAGAACACAGGCAGGCAGGAATACAGGAATGAAATACACCCAGCCAGGAATACAGGAATACAGGAATACATCCAGGCAGGAATACAGGAATACAACCAGGCAGGAACACAGGAAGGCGGGAATACATGAATACAGGCACAGACAGTCTCCCAGACAGAGACTCAGAAAAAGACTAAGACACAGACAGTGTCCCCGACAGAGACTCAGAGAAAGACACAGACAGTGTCCCAGACAGAGAGTCAGAAAAAGACTGTCACAGACAGTCTCCCAGACAGAGACTCAAGAATACAGGAATACAGACAGGCAAGAATACAGGAATACAGGCACAGACAGTCTCTCCGACAGAAACTCAGAAGAAGACTAAGACATAGACAGTTTCGCAGACAGACACTTAGAAAAAGACACAGACAGTCTCCCAGACAGACACTCAGAAAAGACTCAGACAAAGACAGTGTCGAGACAAGACTCAGAAAAGACTCTGACAAAGACACAGACACAGACAGTCTCACAGACGGAGACTCAGAAAAAGACACAGTCAGTCTCCCAGGCACGCAGAAGAAGACAATAAGAATACAACAAGACAGACAGTTAGATAGCCAGGCAGACTGAGATACAAGAATACAGGCAGGCAGGAATACAGGAATACAGGCAGGCAGTAATACAGGAATACAGGAAACAGGTAGGCAGGAATACAGGAATAGACCAGGCAGGAATACAGGAATACACCCAGGCAGAATACAGGACTACACTCAAGCAGGAATACAGGAATACAAATACAGGAATACACCAGGCAGGAATAAAGGAATACTGGAATACAGGAATACAGGCAGGAATACAGGAAACAGGTAGGCAGGAATACAGGAATACACCCAGGCAAGAATGGAATACAGAAATACAGAATACACCAGGAAGGATTACAGGAATACTGGAATACAGGAATACAGGCAGAAATACAGAAAGCAGGTAGGCAGAATACAGAAATACAGGAATACACCCAGGCAGGAGACAGGAATACAGGAATACACCTAGGCAGGAATACAGGAATACAGGAATACAACCAGGCAGGCATACAGGAATACAGGAATACACCCAGGCAGGAATACAGGAACAAAGGAATACTCCCAGGCAGGAATACGTAAATACAGCAATACACCCAGGCAGGAATACAGGAATACACCCAGGCAGGAATGCAGGAATACAGGAATACACCCAGGCAGGAATGCAGGAATACAGGAATACACCCAGGCAGGAATACAGGAATACAGAAATACAGGAATACACCCAGGCAGGAATACAGGAATACAGACAGGAATACAGGAATACAGTAATACAGGTAGGAGTACAAGGATACAGGCAGGAATACACCCAGGCAGGAATACAAGAATACTGGAATACAGGCATACAGACAGGAATACAGAGATACAGTAATACAGGTAGGAATACAGGGATACAGGCAGGAATACAGGAATACAGGGAGGAACACAGGGATACAGGAACACAGGCAGGCAGGAATACAGGAATACAGGAATACACCCAGGCAGGAATACAGGAATACAGAAATACAGGAATACACCAGGCAGGAATACAGGAATACTAGAATACAGGAATACAGGCAGGAATACAAGAAACAGGTAGGCAGGAATACAGAAATAGACCCAGGCAGGAATACAGGAATACAGGACTACACCCAGGCAGGAATACAGGAATACAGGAATATATGCAGGCAGGAATACAGAAATACAGGAATACACCCAGGCAGGACTACAGGAATACACCCAGGCAGGAATACAGAATACAGAAATACACAGGCAGGAATACAGGAATACAGGAATACACAGGCAGGAACACAGGAATAAAGGAATACACCCAGGCAGGAATACAGAAATGAGAATACACCCAGGCAGGACTACAGGAATACACCCAGGCAGGAATACAGGAATACAGGAATACACCCAGGCAGGGATACAGGAATACAACACCCAGGCAGGAATACAGGAATAAAGAATACACCCAGGTAGGAAAACAGGAATACATGAATACCCAGGCAGGAATACAGGAATACACCCAGGCAGGAATACAGAAATACAGGAATACACCCAGGCAGGACTCGAGGAATACAGGAATACACCCAAACAAGGAATACAGGAATAAAGGTATACACCCAGAAAAAGAGCCAGACACCGACAGTCTCTGACACAGACAGAGACACAGGCAGACAGTGATACAGGAAGAAATCAAAAAGATACAGACAGGCAGACAGACAGGCAGACAGAAATACAACAAGACAGACAGATAGATAGCCAGGCAGACTGAAATACAGGAATACAGGACATGCAGGAATACAGGAATACAACCAGGCAGGAATACAGGAATACAGAAATACAGGAATACACCCAGGCAGGAATACAGGAATACAGGAAACAGGTAGGCAGGAATAGGAATACACCCAGGCAGGAATACAGGAATACAACCAGGCAAGAATACAGGAATACAGGAATACACCCAGGCAGGAATACAGGACTACACTCAAGCAGGAATATAGGAATACAGAAATACAGGAATACACCAGGAGGAATAAAGAATACTGGAATACAGGAATACAGGCAGGAATACAGGAAACAGGTAGGCAGGAATACAGGAATACACCCAGGCAGGCATACAGGAATACACCAACACAGGAATACAGGAATACAGGAATACACCCAGGCAGGAATACAGGAATACACCCAGGCGAAAGAATACAGGCAGACAGGAAAAGAGGAATACAGACAGGCAGGAATACAGGAATACAGGAATACAGGCACAGACAGTCTCCCAGACAGAGACTCAGATAAAGACTAAGACACAGACAGTGTCTCACAGACGGAGACTCAGAAAAGACACAGTCAGTCTCCCAGGCACAGAAGAAGACAATAAGAATACAACAAGACAGACAGTTAGATAGCCAGGCAGACTGAGATACAAGAATACAGGCAGGCAGGAATACAGGAATACAGGCAGGCAGTAATACAGGAATACAGGAAACAGGTAGGCAGGAATACAGGAATAGACCCAGGCAGGAATACAGGAATACACCCAGGAAGGAATACAGGACTACACTCAAGCAGGAATACAGGAATACAGAAATACAGGAATACACCAGGCAGGAATAAAGGAATACTGGAATACAGGAATACAGGCAGGAATACAGGAAACAGGTAGGCAGGAATACAGGAATACACCCAGGCAAGAATACTGGAATACAGAAATACAGGAATACACCAGGAAGGATTACAGGAATACTGGAATACAGGAATACAGGCAGAAATACAGGAATACAGGAATACACCAAGGCAGGAATACAGGAATACACCCAGGCAGGAATACAGGAATACAGGAATACACCCAGGCAGGAATACAGGAATACAGGAATACACCCAGGCAGGAATACAGGAATACACCTAGGCAGGAATACAGGAATAAAGGAATAGACCCAGGCAGGAATACATAAATACAGGAATACAGCCAGGCAGACAGGAATACAGGAATACAGGAATAGACCCAGGCAGGAATACATAAATACAGGAATACAGGAATACAGACAGGAATACAGGAATACAGGTAGGAATACAGGGATACAGGCAGGAATACAGGAATACAGGCAGGTACACAGGGATACAGGAACACAGGCAGGCAGGAATACATGAATACAGGAATACAGAAATACACCCAGCCAGGAATACAGGAATACACCTAGGCAGGAATACAGGAATACAGGAATACAGGCACAGACAGTCTCCCAGACAGAAACTCAGAAAAAGACTCAGACAAAGACACAGACACAGACAGTCTCCCAGACAGTCACTCAGAAAAAAACACAGACAATCTCCCAGAGATGCAGAAAAAGACTAAGACACAGACAGTGTCCCAGACAGAGACTCAGAAAAAGACCCAGACACAAACAGTCTCCGACACAGACAGAGACACAGGCAGACAGTGATACAGGAAGAAATCAAAAGAAAGATACAGACAGGCAGACAGACATACAACAAGACAGACAGATAGCCAGGCAGACTGAGATACAGGAATACAGGCAGGCAGGAATACAGGAATACAGGTAGACAGGAAAACAGGAATACAGACAGGCAGGAATACAGGAATACAAGAACACAGGCAGGCAGGAATACAGGAATACAGAAATACACCCAGCCAGGAATACAGGAATACAGGAATACATCCAGGCAGGAATACAGGAATACAACCAGGCAGGAACACAGGAAGGCGGGAATACATGAATACAGGCACAGACAGTCTCCCAGACAGAGACTCAGAAAAAGACTAAGACACAGACAGTGTCCCCGACAGAGACTCAGAGAAAGACACAGACAGTGTCCCAGACAGAGAGTCAGAAAAAGACTCAGACACAGACAGTCTCCCAGACAGAGACTCAAAAGAATACAGGAATACAGGCAGGCAAGAATACAGGAATACAGGCACAGACAGTCTCTCCGACAGAAACTCAGAAGAAGACTAAGACATAGACAGTTTCGCAGACAGACACTTAGAAAAAGACACAGACAGTCTCCCAGACAGACACTCAGAAAAAGACTCAGACAAAGACAGTGTCGCAGACAAAGACTCAGAAAAAGACTCTGACAAAGACACAGACACAGACAGTCTCACAGACGGAGACTCAGAAAAGACACAGTCAGTCTCCCAGGCAGAAGAAGACAATAAGAATACAACAAGACAGACAGTTAGATAGCCAGGCAGACTGAGATACAAGAATACAGGCAGGCAGGAATACAGGAATACAGGCAGGCAGTAATACAGGAATACAGGAAACAGGTAGGCAGGAATACAGGAATAGACCCAGGCAGGAATACAGGAATACACCCAGGCAGGAATACAGGACTACACTCAAGCAGGAATACAGGAATACAGAAATACAGGAATACACCAGGCAGGAATAAAGGAATACTGGAATACAGGAATACAGGCAGGAATACAGGAAACAGGTAGGCAGGAATACAGGAATACACCCAGGCAAGAATACTGGAATACAGAAATACAGGAATACACCAGGAAGGATTACAGGAATACTGGAATACAGGAATACAGGCAGAAATACAGGAAACGGGTAGGCAGGAATACAGAAATACAGGAATACACCCAGGCAGGAACACGGGAATACAGGAATACAACTAGGCAGGAATACAGGAATACAGGAATACAACCAGGCAGGCATACAGGAATACAGGAATACACCCAGGCAGGAATACAGGAACAAAGGAATACTCCCAGGCAGGAATACGTAAATACAGCAATACACCCAGGCAGGAATACAGGAATACACCCAGGCAGGAATGCAGGAATACAGGAATACACCCAGGCAGGAATGCAGGAATACAGGAATACACCCAGAGATACAGGAATACAGAATAGAAAGGAATACTCCCAGGCAGAATACAGGAATACAGACAGGAGGAATACAGTAATACAGGTAGGAGTACAGGATACAGGCAGAATACACCCAGGCAGGAATACAAGAATACTGGAATACAGGCATACAGACAGGAATACAGGGATACAGTAATACAGGTAGGAATACAGGGATACAGGCAGGAATACAGGAATACAGGGAGGAACACAGGGATACAGGAACACAGGCAGGCAGGAATACAGGAATACAGGAATACACCCAGGCAGGAATACAGGAATACAGAAATACAGGAATACACCAGGCAGGAATACAGGAATACTAGAATACAGGAATACAGGCAGGAATACAAGAAACAGGTAGGCAGGAATACAGAAATACAGAAATAGACCCAGGCAGGAATACAGGAATACAGGACTACACCCAGGCAGGAATACAGGAATACAGGAATATACCCAGGCAGGAATACAGAAATACAGGAATACACCCAGGCAGGACTACAGGAATACACCCAGGCAGGAATACAGGAATACAGAAATACACCCAGGCAGGAATACAGGAATACAGGAATACACCCAGGCAGGAACACAGGAATAAAGGAATACACCCAGGCAGGAATACAGAAATAGAGGAATACACCCAGGCAGGACTACAGGAATACACCCAGGCAGGAATACAGGAATACAGGAATACACCCAGGCAGGGATACAGGAATACAGCAATACACCCAGGCAGGAATACAGGAATAAAGGAATACACCCAGGTAGGAAAACAGGAATACATGAATACACCCAGGCAGGAATACAGGAATACACCCAGGCAGGAATACAGAAATACAGGAATACACCCAGGCAGGACTCGAGGAATACAGGAATACACCCAAACAAGGAATACAGGAATAAAGGTATACACCCAGAAAAAGAGCCAGACACCGACAGTCTCTGACACAGACAGAGACACAGGCAGACAGTGATACAGGAAGAAATCCAAAAAAAGATACAGACAGGCAGACAGACAGGCAGACAGAAATACAACAAGACAGACAGATAGATAGCCAGGCAGACTGAAATACAGGAATACAGGCACGCAGGAATACAGGAATACAACCAGGCAGGAATACAGGAATACAGAAATACAGGAATACACCCAGGCAGGAATACAGGAATACAGGAAACAGGTAGGCAGGAATACAGGAATACACCCAGGCAGGAATACAGGAATACAACCAGGCAAGAATACAGGAATACAGGAATACACCCAGGCAGGAATACAGGACTACACTCAAGCAGGAATATAGGAATACAGAAATACAGGAATACACCAGGGAGGAATAAAGGAATACTGGAATACAGGAATACAGGCAGGAATACAGGAAACAGGTAGGCAGGAATACAGGAATACACCCAGGCAGGCATACAGGAATACACCAACACAGGAATACAGGAATACAGGAATACACCCAGGCAGGAATACAGGAATACACAGCAGGAAATGCAGGAATACAGGCAGACAGGAAGAGAGGAATACAGACAGGCAGAATACAGGAATACAGGAATACAGGCACAGACAGTCTCCCAGACAGAGACTCAGATAAAGACTAAGACACAGACAGTGTCCCAGACAGACTCAGAAAAGACACAGTCAGTCTCCCAGACAGAGACTCAGAAGAAGACTCAGACACAGACAGTCTCACAGACAGAGACTCAGAAGAAGACTCAGACACAGACAGTCTCCCAGACAGAAAGTCAGAAAAGACTAAGACACAGACAGTGTCACAGAGACTCAGAAAAGACCCAGACACAGACAGTCTCACAGACAGAGACTCAGAAGAAGACTCAGACACAGACAGTCTCCCAGACAGACAGTCAGAAAAAGACTAAGACACAGACAGTCTCCCAGACAGAGACTCAGAAAAGACATAGACAGTCTCCCAGAGACACAGAAGAACACTCAGACACAAACAGTCTCCCAGACAGAGACTTAGAAAAGACACAGACAGTCTCCCAGACATAGACTCAGAAGAAGACACACAGACAGTGTCGCAGACAGAGACTCAGAAAAAGACTCAGACACAGACAGTGTCCCAGACAGAACTCAGAAAAGACTAAGACAAAGTCTCAGACACAGACAGTCTCCCAGACAGACACTCAGAAAAGACACTGCCTGTGTCTTAGTCTTCTTTGACTCTGTCTGGGAGACTGTCTGTGTCACAGACAAGACTCAGAAAAAGACTCAGACAAAGACACAGACACAGACAGTCTCCCAGACAGAGACTCAGAAAAACACAGACACAGACAGTCTCCCAGACAGACACTCAGAAAAGACACAGACAGTCTCCCAGACAGAGACTCAGAAAAGACACAGACACAGACAGTCTCCCAGACAGACAGGAATACAGGAAGACAACCAGGCAGAATACAGGAAGGCAGGAATACAGGAATATAGGAATACAGGCATGCAGGACAACAGGAATACAGACAGGCAGGAATACAGGAATACAGGCACAGACAGTCTCTCAGACAGAAACTCAGAAGAAGACTAAGACATAGACAGTGTGCAGACAGACACTCAGAAAAAGACAGACAGTCTCCCAGACAGAGACTCAGAAAAGACTCAGACAAAGACACAGACAGTCTCCCAGACAGAGACTCAGAAAAGACACAGACAGTCTCCCAAACAGAGACTCAGAAGAAGACAAAGACACACACAGTGTCGCAGACAGAGACTCAGAAAAGACTCAGACACAGACAGTCTCCCAGACAGAGACTCAGAAAAACACACAGTCTCCCAGAGACTCAGAAGAAGACTCAGACACAGACAGTCTCCCAGACAGAGACTCAGAAAAGACCCAGACACAAACAGTCTCCGACACAGACAGAGACACAGGCAGACAGTGATACAGGAAGAAATCCAATGAAAGATACAGACAGGTAGACAGACAGGCAGACAGACATACAACAAGACAGACAGATAGCCAGGCAGACTGAGATACAGGAATACAGGCAGGCAGGAATACAGGAATACACCCAGGTAGGAATACAGGAATACAACCAGGCAAGAATACAGAAATACAGGAATACAGGAATACACCCAGGCAGGAGTACAGGACCACACTCAAGGAGGAATACAGGAATACAGAAATACAGGAATACACCAGGCAGGAATAAAGGAATACTGAAATACAGGAATACAGGCAGGAATACAGGAAACAGGCAGGTAGGAATACAGGAATACACCCAGGCAGGAATACAGGAATACAGCAAACAGGTAGGCAGGAATACAGGAATACAGAAATGAGGAATACACCCAGGCAGGACTACAGGAATACACCCAGGCAGGAATACAGGAATACAGGAATACACCCAGGCAGGGATACAGGAATACAGCAATACACCCAGGCAGGAATACAGGAATAAAGGAATACACCCAGGTAGGAAAACAGGAATACATTAATACACCCAGGCAGGAATACAGGAATACACCCAGGCAGGAATACAGAAATACAGGAATACACCCAGGCAGGACTCGAGGAATACAGGAATACACCCAAACAAGGAATACAGGAATAAAGGTATACACCCAGAAAAAGAGCCAGACACCGACAGTCTCCGACACAGACAGAACACAGGCAGACAGTAATACAGGAAGAAATCCAAAAAGATACAGACAGGCAGACAGACAGGCAGACAGAAATACAACAAGACAGACAGATAGATAGATAGCCAGGCAGACTGAAATACAGGAATACAGGCACAGGAATACAGGAATACAACCAGGCAGGAATACAGGAATACAGAAATACAGGAATACACCCAGGCAGGAATACAGGAATACAGGAAACAGGTAGGCAGGAATACAGGAATACACCCAGGCAGGAATACAGGAATACAACCAGGCAAGAATACAGGAATACAGGAATACACCCAGGCAGGAATACAGGACTACACTCAAGCAGGAATATAGGAATACAGAAATACAGGAATACACCAGGGAGGAATAAAGGAATACTGGAATACAGGAATACAGGCAGGAATACAGGAAACAGGTAGGCAGGAATACAGGAATACACCCAGGCAGGCATACAGGAATACACCAACACAGGAATACAGGAATACACCCAGGCAGGAATACAGGAATACACCCAGGCCGAAATGCAGGAATACAGGCAGACAGGAAAAGAGGAATACAGACAGGCAGGAATACAGGAATACAGGAATACAGGCACAGACAGTCTCCCAGACAGAGACTCAGATAAAGACTAAGACACAGACAGTGTCCCAGACAGAGACTCAGAAAAAGACACAGTCAGTCTCCCAGACAGAGACTCAGAAGAAGACTCAGACACAGACAGTCTCACAGACAGAGACTCAGAAGAAGACTCAGACACAGACAGTCTCCCAGACAGAGAGTCAGAAAAAGACTCACACACAGACAGTCTCCCAGACAGAAAGTCAGAAAAAGACTAAGACACAGATAGTGTCCCACACAGAGACTCAGAAAAAGACCCAGACACAGACAGTCTCCCAGACAGAGACTCAGAAGAAGACTCAGACACAGACAGTCTCCCAGACAGACAGTCAGAAAAAGACTAAGACACAGACAGTCTCCCAGACAGAGACTCAGAAAAAGACATAGACAGTCTCCCAGAGACACAGAAGAACACTCAGACACAAACAGTCTCCCAGACAGAGACTTAGAAAAAGACACAGACAGTCTCCCAGACATAGACTCAGAAGAAGACACACAGACAGTGTCGCAGACAGAGACTCAGAAAAAGACTCAGACACAGACAGTGTCCCAGACAGAGACTCAGAAAAAGACTAAGACAAAGTCTCAGACACAGACAGTCTCCCAGACAGACACTCAGAAAAAGACACAGACAGTCTCCCAGACAGAGAGTCAAAAGAAGACTAAGACACAGGCAGTGTCGCAGACAGAGACTCAGAAAAAGACTCAGACAAAGACACAGACACAGACAGTCTCCCAGACAGAGACTCAGAAAAACACAGACACAGACAGTCTCCCAGACAGACACTCAGAAAAAGACACAGACAGTCTCCCAGACAGAGACTCAGAAAAGACACAGACACAGACAGTCTCCCAGACAGACAGGAATACAGGAAGACAACCAGGCAGGAATACAGGAAGGCAGGAATACAGGAATATAGGAATACAGGCATGCAGGACAACAGGAATACAGACAGGCAGGAATACAGGAATACAGGCACAGACAGTCTCTCAGACAGAAACTCAGAAGAAGACTAAGACATAGACAGTGTCGCAGACAGACACTCAGAAAAAGACAGACAGTCTCCCAGACAGAGACTCAGAAAAAGACTCAGACAAAGACACAGACAGTCTCCCAGACAGAGACTCAGAAAAAGACCCAGACACAAACAGTCTCCGACACAGACAGAGACACAGGCAGACAGTGATACAGGAAGAAATCCAATGAAAGATACAGACAGGTAGACAGACAGGCAGACAGACATACAACAAGACAGACAGATAGCCAGGCAGACTGAGATACAGGAATACAGGCAGGCAGGAATACAGGAATACACCCAGGTAGGAATACAGGAATACAACCAGGCAAGAATACAGAAATACAGGAATACAGGAATACACCCAGGCAGGAGTACAGGACCACACTCAAGGAGGAATACAGGAATACAGAAATACAGGAATACACCAGGCAGGAATAAAGGAATACTGAAATACAGGAATACAGGCAGGAATACAGGAAACAGGCAGGTAGGAATACAGGAATACACCCAGGCAGGAATACAGGAATACAGCAAACAGGTAGGCAGGAATACAGGAATACAGAAATACAGGAATAAACCCAGGCAGGAACACCGGAATACTGGAATACAGGAATACAGGCAGGAATACAGAAATACTGGAATACAGGCAGGAATACAGGAATACAGCTAGGGATACAGGAATACAGGCAGAAATACAGGAATACAGGCAGACAGGGAGACAGGAACACAGTCAGACAGGAATACAGAAATACACCCAGCCAGGAATACAGGAATACACCCAGGCAGGAATACAGGAATACAACCAGGCAGGAATACAGGCTGCCTTCCTGTATTCCTGCCTGGTTGTATTCCTGGCAGGAATACAGGAATACAGGTAGGCAGGAATACAGGTAGGCAGGGATACAGGAATACAGGCAGGCAGGAATACAGGAATACAGGCAGGAATACAGAAACACAGGAAGGCAGGATTCAGGAATACAGGAATACAGGCAGGCAGGAATACAGGAATACAACCAGGCAGGAATAGAGGCATGCAGGAATACAAGCAGGCAGGAATAGAGGAATACAGGCAGACAGGAAAACAGGAATACAGGCAGGCAGGAATACAGGAATACAGGCAGGCGGGAATACAGGAACACAAGAATACAGAAATAAACCCAGTCAGGAATAAAGGAATACAAGAATACACCCAGGCAGGAATACAGGAATACAGGAATACAGGAATATACCCAGGCAGGAATACAGGAATACAGGATTATGCCCTGACAGGAATACAGGAACACAGGAATACACCCTGGCAGGAATACAGGAATACACCCAGGCAGGAATACAAGAATACACCCAGGCAGGCAGGAATAAAAAAACACCCAGGCAGATAGAGATACAGACATAAACCCAGACAGCGATACAGATAGACACCAAGACAGACAGATAGACATCCAGGCAGACTGAGATACAGAAAGACACCCGATAAAGACACAGATAGACTGACAGACACCAAGACTGACAGAGACACAGACACCAAGACAAACAGAGACGGGCACAGACACCCAGACAGAATACAGACAGACAAACAGACAGAAAGCAACACAGACAGACAGTCAGACAGACAGACACCCTCCCAGACAGACAGACAGGGACACAGACATACAGACAGACAGAGACACAGACAGACACCCAGGCAGACAGAGATACAAAAAGAAATCCAGAAAAGACACAGATAGACAGACAGTCACCTGGACAGACAGACACCCAAACAGACACCCAGACAGACAGAACACAGACAGACTCCCAGACAGACAGAGACACAGACAGACACCCAGACAGATAGACACAGACAGACTCCCAGACAGATAGACAGACACCTAGACAGACACCTAAACAGACACCCAGACAGAGACACAGACACCCAGACAGACATACAGACAGAGAGTCTCCCAGACGGAAATATACACAGACAGACAACCAGACAGAGACCCAGACAGACAGACACCTAGACAGACACCCAGACAGACATCTAGACAGACAGACACCCAGACAGACAGACACCCAGACAGACATCTAGACAGAGACACAGACAAATAGACAGACACCCAGATAGACAGACAGACACCTAGACAGACACCCAAACAGGGATACAGGCAAATAGATAGACACCCAGAGAGACAGAGTATACTGTTCTCACTATGTGTTATACGTCCAGTATTTAAACATAGGTAAACAGTGAGCCAAACTCAATTTTCACGAGCCAGGAAGTGAGC
The DNA here is from genome assembly GCA_036365135.1 of Miichthys miiuy. Classification (NCBI taxonomy): domain Eukaryota; kingdom Metazoa; phylum Chordata; class Actinopteri; family Sciaenidae; genus Miichthys; species Miichthys miiuy. The sequence continues at coordinate 1,620 of JAAROE010000533.1, read as the reverse complement.
GCCTTGTTCCTTTATTTTCCAAAACATGACAGGTGAAACACTCTGAGTAAAACTGTAAACAAAAGAGAGAAAATATCTCTTATTAGCACACTAACACAATCAAAACAATAGGCTAAAATGCTTCTCGATTAGCATTAATGCTAACAAAGTGATTTACTGCTATCAAAACAGATATACAAAACGAACTTTTCTTCTAAACAGAAAATACATGTAAGACAGTCAAACTTGTGCTTTAAGGTGCTGAATGACCAAAACTTACAGCCATTGCTACGACGGTGTCAAGACAGAGATTAAGGCAGGAAAACTTCCATCGTTTGTCAGAGCTTCGTTTGTTTACAACTCGTCTGTCCCATAATACCTAGCGTATCTCTTAGACACCTTCAAAATAAGAGCATACCATGAAATAATGTAACCAACTTAATATTATCACCCTTTTTAGCTGTAAATAGTATTTTCTTTTTAACATTTTTAACATAACATGAATTAATGAGATAAATTAAAGGGCAGATCATAACCTTCACCAGAGGGCAGAACACAGAGACACAGACACCTAGACAAACAGATATACAGACAGACAGACACCCAGGCAGACAGATAGACAGACAGAGACACAGTCAGTCTCCCAGACAGTCTCCCAGGCAGAGACCCACACAGACAGTCTCCCAAACAGTCTCCCAGACAGATAGAGCGCAGTGAGTCTCCCAGACAGTCTCCCAGACAGAGACCCACACGGACAGAGACATAGACAGTCTCCCAGACAGAGACACAGTCAGTCTCCCAGACAGAGACCCAGACAGACAGAGACACAGTCAGTCTCCCAGACAGACACCCAGACAAACAGAAACACAGTCAGTCTCCCAGACAGTCTCCCAGACAGAGACCCAGACAGCCAGAGACACAGACAGTCTCCCAGACAGTCTCCCAGACAGACAGAGAAACAGACAGTCTCCCAGACAGAGACCCACACAGACAAAGACACAGACAGTCTCCCAGACAGACAGAGAAATAAACAGTCTCCCAGTCAGAGACACAGACAGTCTCCCAGACAGAGACAAAGACAGCCTACCAGACAAAGACCCAGACAGACAGAGACACAGACAGTCTCCTAGACAGACAGAGACAGAGTCAGTCTCCCAGGCAGTCTCCCAGACAGTCTTCCAGACAGAGACCCAGATAGACAGAGACCAAGACAGGCACAGACAGTCTCTCAGACAGTCTTCTAGACAGAGACCCAGGCAGACAGAGACACAGACAGTCTACCAGACAGTCTCCCAGACAGAGACCCAGACATACAGAGACACAGACAGTCTCCCAGACTGTGTCCCAGACAGAGACCCAGACAGACAGAGACACATTCAGTCTCCCAGACAGTCTCCCAATCATAGACCCAGACAGACAGAGACACAATCTCCCAGACAAAGACCCAGAGAGACAGACACAGACAGTCTCCCAGACAGAGACACAGACAGACAGAGACACAGTCAGTCTCCCAGACAGAGACCCACACAGACAGAGACACAGACAGTCTCCCAGACAGAGATCCAGACAGACAGGGACACAGTCAGTCTCCCAGACAATCTCCCAGACAGAGACCCACAAACACAGACAGACAGACAGAGA
>JAAROE010000532.1:0-62428 GCA_036365135.1 Miichthys miiuy | reverse complement strand
GGCGACTGCGGACTCATCTTGTAGACTGAAGGCTAACCATAACCTAATCCCTGGTCTAAAGTCTGCGGCTGCGACTTCAGGAGGTGGTGAACGACATCGGCTGGAAATGCTGCTGTGTTCTTTCCTAACTGTAACCTAATCCTTCTGTTAAGTTCAGCACTTACGACTTCAGGAGGGACATCGAAGAAAGATACCCATGTCAGTGCCGTGAATGTAGCATTAGTCTAACATACACCAGCACAAATACACTGTGTTCTTTCTTGCCGGACTGCTGTTTGCGACTGCGACTGCGGCTGCGACTCGCGACTGCGATCTCGCGACTGCGTCTCGCGGCTTTGCGCGACTGCGGCTGCGACTGCGGCATCATCTTGTAGACAGAAGGCCTAACCAACCTAATCCTTTGGTTAAGTTCAGCACTTACGACTTCAGGAGAGGGACATCGAAAAGAAATCCCCATGTCAGACGTGAATGTGGCGTGAACACACTCTAGCACCAGCACAAATACACTGTGTTCTTTCTTACGGACTGCTGTTGCGGCTGCTGCTGTGGATGCGGCTGCTGTTGCGACTCCGGCTGGGACTGCTGCTGCGGCTCATCTTCGAGACAGAAGGCCTAACCTAACCATTCTGTTAAAGTTACACACTTCGACTTCAGGAGAGGACATTGAAAAGAAATTCCCATGTCAGTGCGTTGAATGTGGCGTGAACACACTCCACCACACACCAGCACAAATACTGTGTTCTTTCTAGCCGGACTACTGTTGCGACTGCGACTGCGGCTGCGACTGCGACTGCATGCGTGCGGCTGCGACTGCGGCCCAGTGGTGGCGGCTGCGACTGCGGCTGGGACTGCTGCTGTGGCTCATCTTCTAGACAGAAGGCCTACTTCTGTAGCCCTAATCCTTCTGTTAAAGTTCAGCACTTACGACTTCAGGAGAGGGACATCGAGAATACCCATGTCAGTGCGTGAATGTAAGCGTGAACACACTCTAACATACACCAGCACAAATACACTGTGTTCTTTCTTGCCGGACTGCTGTTGCGACTGCGCTGCGGCTGCGACTGCGGCTGGACTGCGACTGCGACTGCGGCTGCGACTGCGGCTCGACTGCGTCTGCGGACGCGACTGCGGCGGCTACGGCTCATCTTGTAGACAGAAGGCCTAACCATAACCTAATCCTTTGGTTAAAGTTCGCACTTACGACTTCAGGAGAGGGACATGTCGAAAAGAAATCCCCATGTCAGTGCGTGAATGTAGCGTGAACACACTCTAACATACACCAGCACAAATACACTGTGTTCTTTCTTACCGGACTGCTGTGCGGCTGCTGCTGTGGATCTGACTGCTGTTCTGCGTCGGCTGGGACTGCTGACTGCGACTCATCTTCTAGACAGAAGGCCTAACCTAACCCTTCTGTTAAAGTTCAGCACTTACGACTTCAGGAGAGGGACATCGAAAGAGATACCCATGTCAGTGCGTGAATGTGGCGTGAACACCTCCACCACACCAGCACAAATACACTGTGTTCTTTCTTACCGGACTACTGTTGCGACTGCTGCGACTGCGGCTGCGGGACTGCGACTGCGACTGCGGCTGCGTCTGCGACTGCGGCGGTGGTGGCGGCTGCGACTGCGGCTGGGACTGCTGCTGTGGCTCATCTTCTGAACAGAAGCCTAACTGTAACCTAATCCTTCTGTTAAAGTTCAGCACTACGACTTCAGGAGAGGACATCGAAAGAGATACCCATGTCAGTGCGTGAATGTGGCGTGAACACACTCTAACATACACCAGCACAAATACACTGTTTTCTTTCTTACGGACTGCTGTTGCGACTGCGACTGCGGCTGCGACTGCGGCTGCGACTGCGTCTGCGACTGCGTCTGCGACTGCGTCTCGCGGCTGCGACTGCGACTGCGACTCATCTTGTAGACAGAAGGCCTAACCATAACCTAATCCTTTGGTTAAAGTTCAGCACTACGACTTCAGGAGAGGGACGAAATCCCCATGTCCAGTGCGTGGTGTTAGCGTGAACACTCTAACATACACCAGCACATACTGTGTTCTTTCTTACCGGACTGCTGTTGCGGCTGCTGCTGTGGCGGCTGTGGCTGGGACTGCTGCTGCGCTCATCTTCTAGACAGAAGGCCTAACCTAACCATTCTGTTAAAGTTACACTTACGACTTCAGGAGGGACATTGAAAGAAATTCCCATGTCAGTGCGTGAATGTGGCGTGAACATACACCAGCACAAATACACTGTGTTCTTTCTAACCGGACTGCTGTTGCGACTGCGGCTGCGTCTGCGGCTGCGACTCGCGGTGAGTGGCGGCTGCGACTGCGGCTGGGACTGCTGCTGTGGCTCATCTTCTAGACAGAAGGCCTAACTGTAACCTAATCCTTCTGTTAAGTTCAGCACTTACGACTTCAGGAGAGGGACATCGAAAAGAATACCCATGTCAGTACGTGAATGTAGCGTGAACACACTCTAACATACACCAGCACAAATACTGTTTTCTTTCTTACGGACTGCTGTTGCGACTGCGGCTGCGACTGCGGCTGGCTGCGACTGCGTCTGCGACTGCGTCTGCGGCTGCGACTGCGTCTGCGGCTGCGACTGCTGGCGACTCTGCGGCTCATCTTGTAGACAGAAGGCTAACCATAACCTAATCCTTTGGTTAAAGTTCAGCACTTACGACTTCAGGAGAGGGACATCGAAAAGAAATCCCATGTCGATGCGTGAATGTAGCGTGAACACACTCTAACATACACCAGCACAAATACACTGTGTTCTTTCTTACCGGACTGCTGTTGCGACTCCGGCTGTGGCTGCGCTGTTTGCGGCTGTGGCTGAGGACTGCTGCTGCGCTCGTCTTGTAGACAGAAGGCCTAACTGTAACCCTAATCCTTCTGTTAAAGTTCAGCACTTACGACTTCAGGAGAGGACATCGAAAAAGAACCATGTCAATGCGGTGACGTACACTCTAACATACACCAGCACAAATACACTGTGTTCTTTCTTACGGACTGCTGTTGCGACTGCGGCTGCGACTGCGACTGCGACTGCGTCTGCACTGCGTCTGCCGGCTGCGACTGCGGCTGCGACTGCGGCTCATCTTGTAGACAGAAGGCTAACCATAACCTAATCCTTTGGTTAAAGTTCAGCACTTCGACTTCAGGAGAGGACATCGAAAAATCCCCATACCTGTGTTTCTTAACCTAATCCTTCTGTTAAAGTTCAGCACTACGACTTCAGGAGAGGGACATGAAAGAATACCCATGTCAGTGCGTGAATGTAGCGTGAACACCTCTAACATACACCAGCACAAATACACTGTTTTCTTACGGACTGCTGTTGCGACTGCGGCTGCGACTGCGACTGCGAGCTGCGACTGCGTCTGCGACTGCGTCTGCGCGGCTGCGCGACTGCGGCTGCGACTGCGGCTCATCTTGTAGACAGAAGGCTAACCATAACCTAATCCTTTGGTTAAAGTTCAGCACCGACTTCAGGAGAGGGACATCGAAAAGAAATCCCCATGTCAGTGCGTGAATGTGGCGTGAACACACTCTAACACACCAGCACAAATACACTGTGTTCTTTCTTTGGGACTGCTGCTGCTGTGAATGCGCTGCTGTTTGCGGCTCCGGCTGGGACTGCTGCTGGCTGTCTTCTCTAGACAGAAGGCCTAACTGTAACCTAATCCTTCTGTTAAAGTTCAGCACTTGACTTCAGGAGAGGGACATCGAAAAGAGATACCCATGTCAGTGCGTGAATGTAGCGTGAACACACTCTAACATACACCAGCACAAATACACTGTTTTCTTTCTTACGGACTGCTGTTGCGACTGCGACTGCGGCTGCGACTGCTGACTGCACGACTGCGTCTGCGGCTGCTCTGCGGCTGCGACTCTGGCTGCGACTGCGCTCATCTTGTAGACAGAAGGCTAACCATAACCTAATCCTTTGGTTAAAGTTCAGCACTACGACTTCAGGAGAGGGACATCGAAAAGAAATCCCCATGTCAGTGCGTGAATGTGCGTGAACACACTCTAACATACACCAGCACAAATACACTGTGTTCTTTCTTGCCGGACTGCTGTTGCGGCTGCTGCTGTGGCGGCTCGGCTGAGGACTGCTGCTGCGGCTCATCTTCTAGAGAAGGCCTAACCTAACCATTCTGTTAAAGTTACGCACCCGACTTCAGGAGGGACATTGAAAAGAAATTCCCATGTCAGTGCGTGAATGTAGCGTGAACATACACCAGCACAAAATACACTGTGTTCTTTCTTAACCGGACTGCTGTTGCGACTGCGGCTGCGTCTGCGGCTGCGGCTCTTGGCGGTGGTGGCGGCTGCGACTGCGGCTGGGACTGCTGCGGCTCATCTTCTAGACAGAAGGCCTAACTGTAACCCTAATCCTTCTGTTAAAGTTCAGCACTTGACTTCGGGAGGACATCGAAAAAGAATACCCATGTCAGTACGTGAATGTGGCGTGAACACACTCTAACATACACCAGCACAAATACACTGTTTTCTTTCTTACGGACTGCTGTTGCGACTGCGGCTGTGCGGCTGCGGCACAAGCTGCACTGCGTCTGCGACTTGCGGCTGCGACTGCGTCTGCGGCTGCGACTCGGCGACTGCGGCTCATCTTGTAGACAGAAGGCCTAACCATAACCTAATCCTTTGGTTAAAGTTCAGCACTACGACTTCGGGAGGGACATCGAAAGAAATCCCATGTCAGTGCGTGAATGTAGCGTGAACACACTCTAACATACACCAGCACAAATACACTGTGTTCTTTCTTACGGACTGCTGTTGCGACTCCGACTGTGGCTGCGGCTGCTGTTGCGGCTGTGGCTGGGACTGCTGCTGCAGCTCATCTTGTAGACAGAAGGCCTAACTGTAACCTAATCCTTCTGTTAAGTTCAGCACTTACGACTTCAGGAGAGGGACATGAAAAATACCCATGTCGATGCGTGACTACACTCACACCACAACACAAATACACTGTGTTCTTTCTTACGGACTGCTGTTTGCGACTGCGGCTGCGACTGCGCTGCGACTGCGACTGCGACGTCTGCGGCTGCGACTGCGGCTCTGACTGCGGCTCATCTTGTAGACAGAAGGCCTAACCATAACCCTAATCCTTTGGTTAAGTTCAGCACTACGACTTCAGGAGAGGGACATGAAAAGAAATCCCCATGTACACTGTGTTCTTTCTAACTGTAACCTAATCCTTCTGTTAAAGTTCAGCACTTACGACTTCAGGAGGGGACATGAAAAAGAGATACCATGTCAGTGCGTAGATGGCGTGAACACACTCCTAACATACACCAGCTGTTTTCTTTCTTACGGACTGCTGTTGACTGCGCTGCGGCTGCGACTGCGCTGCGACTGCGTCTGCGACTGCGTCTGCGGCTGCGACTGCGGCTGCGACTGCGGCTCATCTTGTAGACAGAAGGCTAACCATAACCTAATCCTTTGGTTAAGTTCAGCACTTACGACTTCAGGAGAGGACATCGAAGAAATCCCCATGTCAGTGCGTGAATGTAGCGTGAACACACTCTAACATACACCAGCACAAATACACTGTGTTCTTTCTTACCGGACTGCTGTTGCGGCTGCTGTGGATCTGGCTGTTCGTCCGGCTGGGACTGCTGCTGCGGCTCATCTTCTAGACAGAAGGCCTAACTGTAACCCTAATCCTTCTGTTAAAGTCAGCACCGACTTCAGGAGGGACATTGAAAAGAAATACCCATGTCAGTGCGTGAATGTAGCGTGAACACACTCTAACATACACCAGCACAAATACTGTGTTCTTTCTTACGGACTGCTGTTGCGACTGCGACTGCGGCTCTGCGAGCCTGCGGCTGCGACTGCGTCTGCGACTGCGTCTGCTGACTGCGACTGCGGCTGCGACTGCGGCTCATCTTGTAGACAGCCTAACCATAACCTAATCCTTTGTTAAAGTTCAGCACTACGACTTCAGGAGAGGGACATGAAAAGAAATCCCCATGTCAGTGCGTGAATGTGGCGTGAACACCTCTAACATACACCAGCACACTGTGTTCTTTCTTACCGGACTGCTGTTGCGGCTGCTGCTGTAGCGGCTCGGCTGGGACTGCTGCTGCGGCTCATCTTCTGAACAGAAAGCCTAACCTAACCATTGTTAAGTTACACTTACGACTTCAGGAGAGGACATTGAAAAGATTCCCATGTCAGTGCGTGAATGTGGCGTGAACATACACCAGCACAAATACACTGTGTTCTTTCTAGCGGGACTGCTGTTGCGACTGCGGCTGCGGCTGCGGCTGCGATACTTGGCGGTGGTGGCGGCTGCGACTGCGGCTGGGACTGCTGCTGTGGCTCATCTTCTAGACAGAAGGCCTAACTGTAACCTAATCCTTCTGTTAAAGTTCAGCACTTACGACTTCAGGAGAGGACATCGAAAAGAAATACCCATGTCAGTGCGTGAATGGCGTGAACACACTCTAACATACACCAGCACAAATACACTGTGTTCTTTCTTACGGACTGCTGTTGCGACTGCGGCTGCGACTGCGCTGCGGCTGCGACTGCGTCTGCGACTGCGTCTGCGGCTGCGACTGCGATCTGCGCTGCGACTGCAGCGACTGCGACTCATCTTGTAGACAGAAGGCTAACCATAACCTAATCCTTTGGTTAAAGTTCAGCACTTACGACTTCAGGAGGGACATCGAAAAGAAATCCCCATGTCAGTCACGTGAATGCGTGAACACTCTAACATACACCAGCACAAATACACTGTGTTCTTTCTTACCGGACTGCTGTTCGCGACTCGACTGTGGCTCTGCGGCTGCTGTTGCGGCTGTGGCTGGGACTGCTGCTGCAGCTCATCTTCTGACAGAAGGCCTAACTGTAACCCTAATCCTTCTGTTAAGTTCAGCACTTACGACTGGAGAGGACATGAAAAGAAATACCCATGTCAGTGCGTGACTACACTCTCATACACCAGCACAAATACACTGTGTTCTTTCTTACGGACTGCTGTTGCGACTGCGGCTGCGACTGCGGCTGCGACTGCTGCGACTGCGTCTCGCGATGCGACTACTGCTGCGACTGCGGCTCATCTTGTAGACAAGGCCTAACCATAACCTCATCCTGGTTAAAGTTGCGACTTCAGGAGGGGATCGAAATCCCCATGTACACTGTGTTCTTTCTAACTGTAACCTAATCCTTCTGTTAAAGTTCAGCACTTACGACTTCAGGAGAGGACATCGAAAAAGAATACCCATGTCAGTGCGTGAATGTAGCGTGAACACTCTAACGCCACCCCAGCACAAATACACTGTGTTCTTTCTTACGGACTGCTGTTGCGACTCGTCTTTGCGGCTGCGACTGCGGCTGCGACTGCGTCTGCGACTGCGTGCTGCGACTGCGGCTGCGACTGCGGCTCATCTTGTAGACAGAAGGCTAACCATAACCTAATCCTTTGGTTAAGTTCAGCACTTACGACTTCAGGAGAGGGACATGAAAGAAATCCCCATGTCAGATGCGTGAATGTAGCGTGAACACACTCTAACATACACCAGCACAAATACACTGTGTTCTTTCTTACCGGACTGCTGTTGCGGCTGCTGCTGTGAATCGCGGCTGCTGTTGCGGCTCGGCTGGGACTGCTGCTGCGGCTCATCTTCTAGACAGCTAACTGTAACCTAATCCTTCTGTTAAAGTTCAGCACTTACGACTTCAGGACCCTGACATCGAAAGAGATACCCATGTCAGTACGTGAATGTGGCGTGAACACACTCTAACATACCAGCACAAATACACTGTGTTCTTTCTTGCGGACTGCTGTTGCGACTGCGACTGCGGCTGCGACTGCGACTGCGACTGCGCTCTCTGCGACTGCGTCTGCGGCTGCGACTGCGACTGCGACTGCGCTCATCTTGTAGACAGAAGGCCTAACCATAACCTAATCTTTGGTTAAGTTCTTACGACTTAGGAGAGGGACATCGAAAATCCCATGTCAGTACGTGAATGTAGCGTGAACACACTCTAACATACACCAGCACAAATACACTGTTCTTTCTTACCGGACTGCTGTTGCGGCTGCTGCTGTGGCGGCTCGGCTGGGACTGCTGCCTCATCTTCTAGACAGAAGGCTAACCCTAACCATTCTGTTAAAGTTCACACTTACGACTTCAGGAGAGGGACATTGAAATTCCCATGTCAGTGCATGAATGTAGCGTGTGAACATACACCAGCACAAATACACTGTGTTCTTTCTAACCGGACTGCTGTTGCGACTGCGGCTGCGACTGCGGCTGCGACTGCGGCGGTGGTGGCGGCTGCGACTGCGGCTGGGACTGCTGCTGTGGCTCATCTTCTAGACAGAAGGCCTAACATAACCTAATCCTTCTGTTAAAGTTCAGCACTTACGACTTCAGGAGAGGGACATCGAAAAGAATACCCATGTCAGTGCGTGAATGTAGCGTGAACACACACCAGCACAAATACACTGTTTCTTTCTTACCGGACTGCTGTTGGGCTGCGGCTGTGACTGCGGCTGCCTGCGACTCTGCGACTGCGTCTGCGGCTGCACTGCGTCTGCGATGCGACTGCGGCGACTGCGTCTGCGGCTGCGACTGCTGGCGACTGCGGCTCATCTTGTAGACAGAAGGCCTAACCATAACCTAATCCTTGTTAAAGTTCAGCACTTACGACTTCAGGAGAGGGACATCGAAAAGAAATCCCCATGTCAGTGCGTGAATGTAGCGTGAACACACTCTAACACACCAGCACAAATACACTGTGTTCTTTCTTACCGGACTGCTGTTGCGACTGCGACTGCTGCTGCGACTGCTGTTACTGCGCTGTGGCTGGGACTGCTGCTGCCGGCTCATCTTGTAGACAGAAGGCCTAACGTAACCTAATCCTTCTGTTAAAGTTCAGCACTTACGACTTCAGGAGAGGGACATCGAAAAGAAATACCCATGTCAGTGCGCGTGAAGTGACACTCTAACATACACCAGCACAAATACACTGTGTTCTTTCTTACGGACTGCTGTTGCGACTGCTGCGACTGCGGCTGCGACTGCGTCTGCGACTGCGTCTCGCGGCTGCGACTGCGGCTGCGACTGCGGCTCATCTTGTAGACAGAAGGCCTAACCATAACCTAATCCTTTGGTTAAGTTCAGCACCGACTTCAGGAGAGGGACATCGAAAAGAAATCCCATGTACACTGTGTTCTTTCTAACTGTAACCTAATCCTTCTGTTAAAGTTCAGCACTTACGACTTCAGGAGAGGGACATCGAGATACCCATGTCAGTACGTGAATGTAGCGTGAACACACTCTAACATACACCAGCACAAATACACTGTGTTCTTTCTTACCGGACTGCTGTTGCGACTGCGGCTGCGACTGCGGCTGCGACTGCGGCTGCGACTGCGTCTGCGGCTGCGACTGCGGACTGCGACTGCGGCTCATCTTGTAGACAGAAGGCCTAACCATAACCCTAATCCTTTGGTTAAAGTTCAGCACTTACGACTTCAGGAGAGGGACATCGAAAAGAAATCCCCATGTCAGTACGTGAATGTAGCGTGAACACACTCTAACATACACCAGCACAAATACACTGTGTTCTTTCTTACCGGACTGCTGTTGCGGCTGCTGCTGTGGATCTCGCTGCTGTTGCGGCTCCGGCTGGGACTGCTGCTGGCTCATCTTCTAGACAGAAGGCCTAACTGTAACCTAATCCTTCTGTTAAAGTTCAGCACTTACGACTTCAGGAGAGGGACATCGAAAGAATACCCATGTCAGTGCGTGAATGTAGCGTGAACACACTCTAACATACACCAGCACAAATACACTGTTTCTTTCTTACGGACTGCTGTTGCGACTGCGACTGCGGCTGCGACTGCGACTGCGACTGCGTCTGCGACTGCGTCTGCGGCTGCGACTGCGGCTGCGACTGCGGCTCATCTTGTAGACAGAAGGCCTAACCATAACCTAATCCTTTGGTTAAAGTTCAGCACTTACGACTTCAGGAGAGGGACATCGAAAAATCCCCATGTCAGTGCGTGAATGTAGCGTGAACACACTCTAACATACACCAGCACAAATACACTGTGTTCTTTCTTACCGGACTGCTGTTGCGGCTGCTGCTGTGGCGGCTCGGCTGGGACTGCTGCTGCGGCTCATCTTCTAGACAGAAGGCCTAACCTAACCATTCTGTTAAAGTTACACACTTACGACTTCAGGAGAGGGACATTGAAAAGAAATTCCCATGTCAGTACGTGAATGTAGCGTGAACATACACCAGCACAAATACACTGTGTTCTTTCTAACCGGACTGCTGTTGCGACTGCGGCTGCGGCTGCGTCTGCGACTTCACGGCGGTGGTGGCGGCTGCGACTGCGGCTGGGACTGCTGCTGTGGCTCATCTTCTAGACAGAAGGCCTAACTGTAACCTAATCCTTCTGTTAAAGTTCAGCACTACGACTTCAGGAGAGGGACATCGAAAAGAGATACCCATGTCAGTGCGTGAATGGCGTGAACACACTCTAACATACACCAGCACAAATACACTGTGTTCTTTCTTACCGGACTGCTGTTGCGACTGCGGCTGTGACTGCGGCTGCGGCTGCGACTGCGCCTGCGACTGCGTCTGCGGCTGCGACTGCGTCTGCGGCTGCGACTGCGGCGACTGCGGCTCATCTTGTAGACAGAAGGCCTAACCATAACCTAATCCTTTGGTTAAAGTTCAGCACTTACGACTTCAGGAGAGGGACATCGAAAAGAAATCCCCATGTCAGTACGTGAATGTAGCGTGAACACACTCTAACATACACCAGCACAAATACACTGTGTTCTTTCTTACGGACTGCTGTTGCGACTGCGACTGTGGCTGCGGCTGCTGTTGCGGCTGTGGCTGGGACTGCTGCTGCTCATCTTGTAGACAGAAGGCCTAACTGTAACCTAATCCTTCTGTTAAAGTTCAGCACTTACGACTTCAGGAGAGGGACATCGAAAAGATACCCATGTCAGTGCGTGACTACACTCCTAACATACACCAGCACAAATACACTGTGTTCTTTCTTACCGGACTGCTGTTGCGACTGCGACTGCGGACTGCGGCTGCGACTGCGTCTGCGACTGCGTCTGCGGCTGCGACTGCGGCGACTGCGGCTCATCTTGTAGACAGAAGGCCTAACCATAACCCTAATCCTTTGGTTAAAGTTCAGCACTTACGACTTCAGGAGAGGGACATCGAAAAGAAATCCCCATGTACACTGTGTTCTTTCTAACTGTAACCCTAATCCTTCTGTTAAAGTTCAGCACTTACGACTTCAGGAGAGGGACATCGAAAAGAGATACCCATGTCAGTACGTGAATGTAGCGTGAACACACTCTAACATACACCAGCACAAATACACTGTTTTCTTTCTTACCGGACTGCTGTTGCGACTGCGACTGCGGCTGCGACTGCGGCTGCGACTGCGTCTGCGACTGCGTCTGCGGCTGCGACTGCGGCTGCGACTGCGGCTCATCTTGTAGACAGAAGGCCTAACCATAACCTAATCCTTTGGTTAAAGTTCAGCACTTACGACTTCAGGAGAGGGACATCGAATCCCCATGTCCATGTGCGTGAATGTAGCGTGAACACACTCTAACATACACCAGCACAAATACACTGTGTTCTTTCTTACCGGACTGCTGTTGCGGCTGCTGCTGTGGATCACGGCTGCTGTTGCGGCTCGGCTGGGACTGCTGCTGCGGCTCATCTTCTAGACAGAAGGCCTAACTGTAACCTAATCCTTCTGTTAAAGTTCAGCACTTACGACTTCAGGAGAGGACATCGAAAAGAGATACCCATGTCAGTGCGTGAATGTAGCGTGAACACACTCTAACATACACCAGCACAAATACACTGTTTTCTTTCCGGACTGCTGTTGCGACTGCGACTGCGGCTGCGACTGCGACTGCGACCGTCTGCGACTGCGTCTGCGGCTGCGACTGCGGCTGCGACTGCGGCTCATCTTGTAGACAGAAGGCCTAACCATAACCTAATCCTTTGGTTAAAGTTCAGCACTTACGACTTCAGGAGAGGGACATCGAAAAATCCCCATGTCAGTGCGTGAATGCGTGAACACACTCTAACATACACCAGCACAAATACACTGTGTTCTTTCTTACCGGACTGCTGTTGCGGCTGCTGCTGTGGCGGCTCGGCTGGGACTGCTGCTGCGGCTCATCTTCTAGACAGAAGGCCTAACCTAACCATTCTGTTAAAGTTACACACTTACGACTTCAGGAGAGGACATTGAAAAGAAATTCCCATGTCAGTGCGTGAATGTAGCGTGAACATACACCAGCACAAATACACTGTGTTCTTTCTAACCGGACTGCTGTTGCGACTGCGGCTGCGTCTGCGGCTGCGACTGCGGCGGTGGTGGCGGCTGCGACTGCGGCTGGGACTGCTGCTGTGGCTCATCTTCTAGACAGAAGGCCTAACTGTAACCTAATCCTTCTGTTAAAGTTCAGCACTTACGACTTCAGGAGAGGGACATCGAAAAGAGATACCCATGTCAGTACGTGAATGTAGCGTGAACACACTCTAACATACACCAGCACAAATACACTGTGTTCTTTCTTACCGGACTGCTGTTGCGACTGCGGCTGTGACTGCTGACTGCGGCTGCGACTGCGTCTGCGACTGCGTCTGCGGCTGCGACTGCGTCTGCGGCTGCGACTGCGGCGACTGCGGCTCATCTTGTAGACAGAAGGCCTAACCATAACCTAATCCTTTGGTTAAAGTTCAGCACTTACGACTTCAGGAGAGGACATCGAAAAGAAATCCCCATGTCATGCGTGAATGTAGCGTGAACACACTAACATACACCAGCACAAATACACTGTGTTCTTTCTTACGGACTGCTGTTGCGACTGCGACTGTGGCTGCGGCTGCTGTTGCGGCTGTGGCTGGGACTGCTGCTGCGGCTCGTCTTAGACAGAAGGCCTAACTGTAACCTAATCCTTCTGTTAAAGTTCAGCACTTACGACTTCAGGAGAGGGACATCGAAAAGAAATACCCATGTCAGTGCGTGACTACACTCTAACATACACCAGCACAAATACACTGTGTTCTTTCTTACCGGACTGCTGTTGCGACTGCGGCTGCGACTGCGGCTGCGACTGCGTCTGCGACTGCGTCTGCGGCTGGCGACTGCTGCTGTGGCTCATCTTCTAGACAGAAGGCCTAACTGTAACCTAATCCTTCTGTTAAAGTTCAGCACTTACGACTTCAGGAGAGGGACATCGAAAAGAGATACCCATGTCATGCGTGAATGTAGCGTGAACACTCTAACATACACCAGCACAAATACACTGTGTTCTTTCTTACCGGACTGCTGTTGCGGCTGCTGCTGTGGATGCGGCTGCTGTTGCGGCTGTGGCTGGGACTGCTACTGCGGCTCATCTTTGTAGACGGCCTAACCATAACCTAATCCTTTGGTTAAAGTTCAGCACTTACGACTGGGAGAGGACATCGAAAAGAAATCCCCATGTACTTGTGTTTAACCTAACTGTAACCTAATCCTTCTGTTAAAGTTCAGCACTTACGACTTCAGGAGAGGGACATCGAAAAGAGATACCCATGTCAGTACGTGAATGTAGCGTGAACACACTCTAACATACACCAGCACAAATACACTGTTTTCTTTCTTACCGGACTGCTGTTGCGACTGCGCTGCGACTGCGACTGCGGCTGCGACTGCGGTGGTGGCGGCTGCGACTGCGGCTGGGACTGCTGCTGCGGCTCATCTTCTAGACAGAAGGCCTAACTGTAACCTAATCCTTCTGTTAAAGTTCAGCACTTACGACTTCAGGAGAGGGACATCGAAAGAGATACCCATGTCAGTGCGTGAATGTAGCGTGAACACACTCTAACATACACCAGCACAAATACACTGTGTTCTTTCTTACGGACTGCTGTTGCGGCTGTTGCGGCTGCTGCTGTGGACTGCTCTTGCGACTGCGACTGCGGCTGCTGCGACTGCGTCTGCGTCTGCGACTCTGACTCGACTGCGTCGCTGCGACTGCGCGACTCGGCTCATCTTGTAGACAGAAGGCCTAACCATAACCTAATCCTTTGGTTAAAGTTCAGCACTTACGACTTCAGGAGAGGGACATCGAAAAATCCCCACACTGTGTTCTTTCTAACTGTAACCTAATCCTTCTGTTAAAGTTCAGCACCTACGACTTCAGGAGAGGGACATCGAAAAGAGATACCCATGTCAGTGCGTGAATGTGCGTGAACACACTCTAACATACACCAGCACAAATACACTGTTTTCTTTCTTACCGGACTGCTGTTGCGACTGCGGCTGCGACTGCGGCTGCGACTGCGTCTGCGACTGCGTCTGCGGCTGCGACTGCGGCTCGACTGCGGCTCATCTTGTAGACAGAAGGCCTAACCATAACCTAATCCTTTGGTTAAAGTTCAGCACTTACGACTTCAGGAGAGGGACATCGAAAAGAAATCCCCATGTCAGTACGTGAATGTAGCGTGAACACACTCTAACATACACCAGCACAAATACACTGTGTTCTTTCTTACCGGACTGCTGTTGCGGCTGCTGCTGTGGATGCGGCTGCTGTTGCGACTCGGCTGGGACTGCTGCTGCGGCTCATCTTCTAGACAGAAGGCCTAACCTAACCATTCTGTTAAAGTTACACACTTACGACTTCAGGAGAGGACATTGAAAAGAAATTCCCATGTCAGTGCGTGAATGTAGCGTGAACACACTCCACCACACACCAGCACAAATACACTGTGTTCTTTCTAACAGGACTACTGTTGCGACTGCGACTGCGGCTGCGACTGCGACTGCGGCTGCGTCTGCGGCTGCGACTGCGGCGGTGGTGGCGGCTGCGACTGCGGCTGGGACTGCTGCTGTGGCTCATCTTCTAGACAGAAGGCCTAACTGTAACCCTAATCCTTCTGTTAAAGTTCAGCACTTACGACTTCAGGAGAGGGACATCGAAAAGAGATACCCATGTCAGTACGTGAATGTAGCGTGAACACACTCTAACATACACCAGCACAAATACACTGTGTTCTTTCTTACCGGACTGCTGTTGCGACTGCGACTGCGGCTGCGACTGCGACTGCGACTGCGGCTGCGACTGCGGCTGCACTGCGGCTGCGACTGCGTCTCGGATGCGACTGCGGCGACTGCGGCTCATCTTGTAGACAGAAGGCCTAACCATAACCCTAATCCTTTGGTTAAAGTTCAGCACTTACGACTTCAGGAGAGGGACATCGAAAAGAAATCCCCATGTCAGTGCGTGAATGTGGCGTGAACACACTCTAACATACACCAGCACAAATACACTGTGTTCTTTCTTACCGGACTGCTGTTGCGGCTGCTGCTGTGAATGCGGCTGCTGTTGCGGCTCGGCTGGGACTGCTGCTGCGGCTCATCTTCTAGACAGAAGGCCTAACCTAACCATTCTGTTAAAGTTCAGCACTTACGACTTCAGGAGAGGGACATCGAAAAGAAATACCCATGTCAGTGCGTGAATGTGCGTGAACACACTCCACCACACACCAGCACAAATACACTGTGTTCTTTCTTAGCGGACTGCTGTTGCGACTGCGACTGCGGCTGCGACTGCGACTGCGACTGCGGCTCGTCTGCGACTGCGACCGATGGTGGCGACTCGACTGCGGCTGGGACTGCTGCTGTGGCTCATCTAGACAGAGGCTAACTGTAACCCTAATCCTTCTGTTAAAGTTCAGCACTTACGACTTCAGGAGAGGGACATCGAAAAGAGATACCCATGTCAGTACGTGAATGTAGCGTGAACACACTCTAACATACACCAGCACAAATACACTGTTTTCTTTCTTACCGGACTGCTGTTGCGACTGCGACTGCGGCTGCGACTGCGGCTGCGACTGCGTCTGCGACTGGTGCGGCTGCGACTGCGGCTGCGACTGCGGCTCATCTTGTAGACAGAAGGCCTAACCATAACCTAATCCTTTGGTTAAAGTTCAGCACTTACGACTTCAGGAGAGGACATCGAAAAGAAATCCCCATGTCAGTGCGTGAATGTAGCGTGAACACACTCTAACATACACCAGCACAAATACACTGTGTTCTTTCTTACGGACTGCTGTTGCGGCTGCTGCTGTGGCGGCTGCGGCTGGGACTGCTGCTGCGCTCATCTTCTAGACAGAAGGCCTAACCCTAACCATTCTGTTAAAGTTACACACTACGACTTCAGGAGAGGGACATTGAAAAAAATTCCCATGTCAATGCGTGAATGTAACGTGAACATACACCAGCACAAATACACTGTGTTCTTTCTAACGGACTGCTGTTGCGACTGCGGCTTGCGACTGCGACTGCGGCGGTGGTGGCGGCTGCGACTGCGGCTGGGACTGCTGCTGTGGCTCATCTTCTAGACAGAAGGCAACTGTAACCCTAATCCTTCTGTTAAAGTTCAGCACTTACGACTTCAGGAGAGGACATCGAAAAGAGATACCCATGTCAGTGCGTGAATGTAGCGTGAACACACTCTAACATACACCAGCACAAATACACTGTGTTCTTTCTTACCGGACTGCTGTTGCGACTGCGGCTGCGACTGCGGCTGCGGCTGCGACTGCGTCTGCGACTGCGTCTGCGGCTGCGACTGCGTCTGCGGCTGCGACTGCGGCTCATCTTGTAGACAGAAGGCCTAACCATAACCTAATCCTTTGGTTAAAGTTCAGCACTTACGACTTCAGGAGAGGGACATCGAAAAGAAATCCCCATGTCAGTGCGTGAATGTGGCGTGAACACACTCTAACATACACCAGCACAAATACACTGTGTTCTTTCTTACGGACTGCTGTTGCGACTGCGACTGTGGTGCGGCTGCTGTTGCGGCTGTGGCTGGGACTGCTGCTGCGGCTCATCTTCTAGACAGAAGGCCTAACTGTAACCTAATCCTTCTGTTAAAGTTCAGCACTTACGACTTCAGGAGAGGGACATCGAAAAGAAATACCCATGTCAGTGCGTTGACTGACACTCTAACATACACCAGCACAAATACACTGTGTTCTTTCTTACCGGACTGCTGTTGCGACTGCGGCTGCCTGCGACTGCGACTGCGACTGCGTCTGCGACTGGCGACTTTGCGGCTGGGACTGCTGCTGTGGCTCATCTTCTAGACAGAAGGCCTAACTGTAACCCTAATCCTTCTGTTAAAGTTCAGCACTTACGACTTCAGGAGAGGGACATCGAAAAGAATACCCATGTCAGTGCGTGAATGTAGCGTGAACACACTCTAACATACACCAGCACAAATACACTGTGTTCTTTCTTACCGGACTGCTGTTGCGGCTGCTGCTGTGGATGCGGCTGCTGTTGCGGCTGCTGGCTGGGACTGCTACTGCGGCTCATCTTGTAGACAGAAGGCCTAACCATAACCTAATCCTTTGGTTAAGTTCAGCACTTACGACTTCAGGAGAGGGACATCGAAAGAAATCCCCATGTACACTGTGTTCTTTCTAACTGTAACCCTAATCGGTTAAGTTCAGCACTTACGACTTCAGGAGAGGGACATCGAAAAGAGATACCCATGTCAGTACGTGAATGTAGCGTGAACACACTCTAACATACACCAGCACAAATACACTGTTTTCTTTCTTACCGGACTGCTGTTGCGACTGCGGCTGCGACTGCGACTCGGCTGCGGCTCGACTGCGGTGGTGGCGGCTGCGACTGCGGCTGGGACTGCTGCTGGCTCATCTTCTAGACAGAAGGCTAACTGTAACCCTAATCCTTCTGTTAAAGTTCAGCACTTACGACTTCAGGAGAGGGACATCGAAAAGAGATACCCATGTCAGTGCGTGAATGTAGCGTGAACACTCTAACATACACCAGCACATGTTCTTTCTTACGGACTGCTGTTGCGGCTGTTGCGGCTGCTGCTGTGGACTGCTCTTGCGACTGCGACTGCGACTGCGGCTGCGACTGCGGCTGCGATCTGCGACTGCGACTCCGACTGCGTCTGCGACTGCGACTGCGACTGCGGCTCATCTTGTAGACAGAAGGCCTAACCATAACCTAATCCTTTGGTTAAGTTCAGTTACGACTTCAGAGAGGACATGAAAAAAATCCCCATGTACACTGTGTTCTTTCTAACTGTAACCTAATCCTTCTGTTAAAGTTCAGCACTTACGACTTCAGGAGAGGGACATCGAAAGAGATACCCATGTCAGTACGTGAATGTAGCGTGAACACACTCTAACATACACCAGCACAAATACACTGTTTTCTTTCTTACCGGACTGCTGTTGCGACTGCGGCTGCGACTGCGGCTGCGACTGCGTCTGCGACTGCGTCTGCGGCTGCGACTGCGGCTGCGACTGCGGCTCATCTTGTAGACAGAAGGCCTAACCATAACCTAATCCTTTGGTTAAAGTTCAGCACTTACGACTTCAGGAGAGGGACATCGAAAAGAAATCCCCATGTCAGTACGTGAATGTAGCGTGAACACACTCTAACATACACCAGCACAAATACACTGTGTTCTTTCTTACCGGACTGCTGTTGCGGCTGCTGCTGTGGATGCGGCTGCTGTTGCGGCTCCGGCTGGGACTGCTGCTGCGGCTCATCTTCTAGACAGAAGGCCTAACCTAACCATTCTGTTAAAGTTACACTTACGACTTCAGGAGAGGGACATTGAAAAGAAATTCCCATGTCAGTACGTGAATGTAGCGTGAACACACTCCACCACACACCAGCACAAATACACTGTGTTCTTTCTACCGGACTGCTGTTGCGACTGCGACTGCGGCTGCGACTGCGACTGCGGCTGCGTCTGCGCTGCGACTGCGGCGGTGGTGGCTGCGACTGCGGCTGGGACTGCTGCTGTGGCTCATCTTCTAGACAGAAGGCCTAACTGTAACCTAATCCTTCTGTTAAAGTTCAGCACTTACGACTTCAGGAGAGGGACATCGAAAAGAATACCCATGTCAGTGCGTGAATGTAGCGTGAACACACTCTAACATACACCAGCACAAATACACTGTGTTCTTTCTTACCGGACTGCTGTTGCGACTGCGACTGCGGCTGACTGCGACTGCGACTGCGGCTGCGACTGCGGCTGCGACTGCGGCTGCGACTGCGTCTGCGGATCTGCGACTGCGGCGACTGCGGCTCATCTTGTAGACAGAAGGCCTAACCATAACCTAATCCTTTGGTTAAAGTTCAGCACTTACGACTTCAGGAGAGGGACATCGAAAAGAAATCCCATGTCAGTGCGTGAATGTAGCGTGAACACACTCTAACATACACCAGCACAAATACACTGTGTTCTTTCTTACCGGACTGCTGTTGCGACTGCTGCTGTGGATGCGGCTGCTGTTGCGGCTCGGCTGGGACTGCTGCTGCGGCTCATCTTCTAGACAGAAGGCCTAACCCTAACCATTCTGTTAAAGTTCAGCACTTACGACTTCAGGAGAGGGACATCGAAAAGAAATACCCATGTCATGCGTGAATGTAGCGTGAACACACTCCACACACACCAGCACAAATACACTGTGTTCTTTCTTACGGACTGCTGTTGCGTGCGACTGCGACTGCGGCTGCGACTGCGACTGCGGCTGCGTCTGCGGCTGCGACTGCGGCGGCGGTGGCGGCTGCGACTGCGGCTGGGACTGCTGCTGTGGCTCATCTTCTAGACAGAAGGCCTAACTGTAACCCTAATCCTTCTGTTAAAGTTCAGCACTTACGACTTCAGGAGAGGGACATCGAAAAGAGATACCCATGTCAGTACGTGAATGTAGCGTGAACACACTCTAACATACACCAGCACAAATACACTGTTTTCTTTCTTACCGGACTGCTGTTGCGACTGCGACTGCGGCTGCGACTGCGGCTGCGACTGCGTCTGCGACTGCGTCTGCGGCTGCGACTGCGGCTGCGACTGCGGCTCATCTTGTAGACAGAAGGCCTAACCATAACCCTAATCCTTTGGTTAAAGTTCAGCACTTACGACTTCAGGAGAGGGACATCGAAAAGAAATCCCCATGTCAGTACGTGAATGTAGCGTGAACACACTCTAACATACACCAGCACAAATACACTGTGTTCTTTCTTACCGGACTGCTGTTGCGGCTGCTGCTGTGGCGGCTCGGCTGGGACTGCTGCTGCGGCTCATCTTCTAGACAGAAGGCCTAACCTAACCATTCTGTTAAAGTTACACACTTACGACTTCAGGAGAGGACATTGAAAAATTCCCATGTCAGTGCGTGAATGTAGCGTGAACATACACCAGCACAAATACACTGTGTTCTTTCTAACCGGACTGCTGTTGCGACTGCGACTGCGGCTGCGACTGCGACTGCGGCGGTGGTGGCGGCTGCGACTGCGGCTGGGACTGCTGCTGTGGCTCATCTTCTAGACAGAAGGCCTAACTGTAACCCTAATCCTTCTGTTAAAGTTCAGCACTTACGACTTCAGGAGAGGGACATCGAAAAGAATACCCATGTCATGCGTGAATGTAGCGTGAACACACTCTAACATACACCAGCACAAATACACTGTTTTCTTTCTTACCGGACTGCTGTTGCGACTGCGGCTGTGACTGCTGCGGCTGCGACTGCGTCTGCGACTGCGTCTGCGGCTGCGACTGCGTCTGCGGCTGCGACTGCGGCGACTGCGGCTCATCTTGTAGACAGAAGGCCTAACCATAACCTAATCCTTTGGTTAAGTTCAGCACTTACGACTTCAGGAGAGGGACATCGAAAAAAATCCCCATGTCAGTGCGTGAATGTAGCGTGAACACACTCTAACATACACCAGCACAAATACACTGTGTTCTTTCTTACCGGACTGCTGTTGCGACTGCGACTGTGGCTGCGACTGCTGTGCGGCTGTGGCTGGGACTGCTGCTGCAGCTCATCTTGTAGACAGAAGGCCTAACTGTAACCTAATCCTTCTGTTAAAGTTCAGCACTTACGACTTCAGGAGAGGGACATCGAAAAGAAATACCCATGTCAGTGCGTGACACACTCTAACATACACCAGCACAAATACACTGTGTTCTTTCTTACGGACTGCTGTTGCGACTGCGGCTGCGACTGCGACTGCGACTGCGTCTGCGACTGCGTCTGCGGCTGCGACTGCGCTGCGACTGCGGCTCATCTTGTAGACAGAAGGCCTAACCATAACCTAATCCTTTGGTTAAAGTTCAGCACTTGACTTCAGGAGGACATAAAAGAAATCCCCATGTACTGTGTTCTTTCTAACTGTAACCTAATCCTTCTGTTAAGTTCAGCACTACGACTTCAGAGAGGACATCGAAAAGATACCCATGTCAGTGCGTGAATGTAGCGTGAACACACTCTAACATACACCAGCACAAATACACTGTTTTCTTTCTTACCGGACTGCTGTTGCGACTGCGCTGCGGCTGCGACTGCGGCTGCGACTGCGTCTGCGACTGCGTCTGCGGCTGCGACTGCGGCTGCGACTGCGGCTCATCTTGTAGACAGAAGGCCTAACCATAACCTAATCCTTTGGTTAAAGTTCAGCACTTACGACTTCAGGAGAGGGACATCGAAAAGAAATCCCCATGTCAGTGCGTGAATGTAGCGTGAACACACTCTAACATACACCAGCACAAATACACTGTGTTCTTTCTTACGGACTGCTGTTGCGGCTGCTGCTGCGATGGCGACTGCGGCTGGGACTGCTGCTGCGGCTCATCTTCTAGACAGAAGGCCTAACTGTAACCTATTCTGTTAAAGTTCAGCACTTACGACTTCAGGAGAGGGACATCGAAAAAGCCCATGTCAGTGCGTGAATGTAGCGTGAACATACACCAGCACAAATACACTGTGTTCTTTCTTACCGGACTGCTGTTGCGACTGCGGCTGCGACTGCGGCTGCGACTGCGGCGCGTGGTGGCGGCTGCGACTGCGGCTGGACTGCTGCTGTGGCTCATCTTGTAGACAGAAGGCCTAACCATAACCTAATCCTTCTGTTAAAGTTCAGCACTTACGACTTCAGGAGAGGGACATCGAAAAACCCATGTCAGTGCGTGAATGTAGCGTGAACACACTCTAACATACACCAGCACAAATACACTGTGTTCTTTCTTACCGGACTGCTGTTGCGGCTGCTGCTGTGGATCACGGCTGCTGTTGCGGCTCGGCTGGGACTGCTGCTGCGGCTCATCTTCTAGACAGAAGGCCTAACCTAACCATTCTGTTAAAGTTCACACTTACGACTTCAGGAGAGGGACATTGAAAAGAAATTCCCATGTCAGTGCGTGAATGTAGCGTGAACACTCACCACACACCAGCACAAATACACTGTGTTCTTTCTACCGGACTGCTGTTGCGACTGCGACTGCGGCTGCGACTGCGACTGCGGCTGCGTCTGCTGACTGCGACTGCGGTGGTGGCGGCTGCGACTGCGGCTGGGACTGCTGCTGTGGCTCATCTTCTAGACAGAAGGCCTAACTGTAACCCTAATCCTTCTGTTAAAGTTCAGCACTTACGACTTCAGGAGAGGACATCGAAAAGAGATACCCATGTCAGTGCGTGAATGTAGCGTGAACACACTCTAACATACACCAGCACAAATACACTGTTTCTTTCTTACCCCTGCGACTGCGGCTGCGACTGCGACTGCGGCTGACTGCGCTGCGACTGCGGCTGCGACTGCGGATCGCGACTGCGGCTCATCTTGTAGACAGAAGGCCTAACCATAACCTAATCCTTTGGTTAAAGTTCAGCACTTACGACTTCAGGAGAGGGACATCGAAAAGAAATCCCCATGTCAGTGCGTGAATGGCGTGAACACACTCTAACATACACCAGCACAAATACACTGTGTTCTTTCTTACCGGACTGCTGTTGCGGCTGCTGCTGTGGATGCGGCTGCTGTGCGGTCCGGCTGGGACTGCTGCTGCGGCTCATCTTCTAGACAGAAGGCCTAACCCTAACCATTCTGTTAAAGTTCAGCACTTACGACTTCAGGAGAGGGACATCGAAAAGAGATACCCATGTCAGTACGTGAATGTAGCGTGAACACACTCCACCACACACCAGCACAAATACACTGTGTTCTTTCTAAACGGACTACTGTTGCGACTGCGACTGCGGCTGCGACTGCGACTGCGGCTGCGTCTGCGGCTGCGACTGCGGCGGTGGTGGCGGCTGCGACTGCGGCTGGGACTGCTGCTGTGGCTCATCTTCTAGACAGAAGGCCTAACTGTAACCCTAATCCTTCTGTTAAAGTTCAGCACTTACGACTTCAGGAGAGGGACATCGAAAAGAAATACCCATGTCAGTACGTGAATGTAGCGTGAACACACTCTAACATACACCAGCACAAATACACTGTTTTCTTTCTTACCGGACTGCTGTTGCGACTGCGACTGCGGCTGCGACTGCGGCTGCGACTGCGTCTGCGACTGCGTCTGCGTCTGCGGCTGCGACTGCGGCGACTGCGGCTCATCTTGTAGACAGAAGGCCTAACCATAACCCTAATCCTTTGGTTAAAGTTCAGCACTTACGACTTCAGGAGAGGGACATCGAAAAGAAATCCCCATGTCAGTACGTGAATGTAGCGTGAACACACTCTAACATACACCAGCACAAATACACTGTGTTCTTTCTTACCGGACTGCTGTTGCGGCTGCTGCTGTGGATGCGGCTGCTGTTGCGGCTCGGCTGGGACTGCTGCTGCGGCTCATCTTCTAGACAGAAGGCCTAACCCTAACCATTCTGTTAAAGTTCACACTTACGACTTCAGGAGAGGGACGAAAAGAAATTCCCATGTCAGTGCGTGAATGTAGCGTGAACATACACCAGCACAAATACACTGTGTTCTTTCTTACCGGACTGCTGTTGCGACTGCGGCTGCGGCTGCGGCTGCGACTGCGTCTGCGACTGCGTCTGCGGCTGCGACTGCGGCGACTGCGGCTCATCTTGTAGACAGAAGGCCTAACCATAACCTAATCCTTTGGTTAAAGTTCAGCACTACGACTTCAGGAGAGGGACATCGAAAATCCCCATGTACACTGTGTTCTTTCTAACTGTAACCTAATCCTTCTGTTAAAGTTCAGCACTTACGACTTCAGGAGAGGACATCGAGATACCCATGTCAGTGCGTGAATGTAGCGTGAACACACTCCACCACACACCAGCACAAATACACTGTGTTCTTTCTTACCGGACTGCTGTTGCGACTGCGACTGCGGCTGCGACTGCGGCTGCGACTGCGGCTGCGACTGCGGCTGCGACTGCGGCTGCGACTGCGTCTGCGGATGCGACTGCGGCGACTGCGGCTCATCTTGTAGACAGAAGGCCTAACCATAACCCTAATCCTTTGGTTAAAGTTCAGCACTTACGACTTCAGGAGAGGGACATCGAAAAGAAATCCCCATGTCAGTACGTGAATGTAGCGTGAACACACTCTAACATACACCAGCACAAATACACTGTGTTCTTTCTTACCGGACTGCTGTTGCGGCTGCTGCTGTGGATGCGGCTGCTGTTGCGGCTCCGGCTGGGACTGCTGCTGCGGCTCATCTTCTAGACAGAAGGCCTAACCCTAACCATTCTGTTAAAGTTCAGCACTTACGACTTCAGGAGAGGGACATCGAAAAGAAATACCCATGTCAGTACGTGAATGTAGCGTGAACACACTCCACCACACACCAGCACAAATACACTGTGTTCTTTCTAACCGGACTGCTGTTGCGACTGCGACTGCGGCTGCGACTGCGGCTGCGTCTGCGGCTGCGACTGCGGCGGTGGTGGCGGCTGCGACTGCGGCTGGGACTGCTGCTGTGGCTCATCTTCTAGACAGAAGGCCTAACTGTAACCCTAATCCTTCTGTTAAAGTTCAGCACTTACGACTTCAGGAGAGGGACATCGAAAAGAGATACCCATGTCAGTACGTGAATGTAGCGTGAACACACTCTAACATACACCAGCACAAATACACTGTGTTCTTTCTTACCGGACTGCTGTTGCGGCTGCTGCTGTGGATGCGGCTGCTGTTGCGGCTGTGGCTGGGACTGCTACTGCGGCTCATCTTGTAGACAGAAGGCCTAACCATAACCTAATCCTTTGGTTAAAGTTCAGCACTTACGACTTCAGGAGAGGGACATCGAAAGAAATCCCCATGTACACTGTGTTCTTTCTAACTGTAACCTAATCCTTCTGTTAAAGTTCAGCACTTACGACTTCAGGAGAGGGACATGAAAGAGATACCCATGTCAGTATGCGTGAATGTAGCGTGAACACACTCTAACATACACCAGCACAAATACACTGTTTCTTTCTTACCGGACTGCTGTTGCGACTGCGGCTGCGACTGCGACTGCGGCTGCGTCTGCGACTGCGCGATGGTGGCGGCTGCGACTGCGGCTGGGACTGCTGGCTCATCTTCTAGACAGAAGGCCTAACTGTAACCTAATCCTTCTGTTAAAGTTCAGCACTTACGACTTCAGGAGAGGGACATCGAAAAGAAATACCCATGTCAGTGCGTGAATGTAGCGTGAACACACTCTAACATACACCAGCACAAATACACTGTGTTCTTTCTTACCGGACTGCTGTTGCGGCTGTTGCGCTGCTGCTGTGGACTGCTCTTGCGACTGCGACTGCGGCTGCGACTGCGACTGCGTCTGCGACTGCGACTCCGACTGCGTCTGCGGCTGCGACTGCGGCGACTGCGGCTCATCTTGTAGACAGAAGGCCTAACCATAACCTAATCCTTTGGTTAAAGTTCAGCACTACGACTTCAGGAGAGGGACATCGAAAAGAAATCCCCATGTACACTGTGTTCTTTCTAACTGTAACCCTAATCCTTCTGTTAAAGTTCAGCACTTACGACTTCAGGAGAGGGACATCGAAAAGAGATACCCATGTCAGTACGTGAATGTAGCGTGAACACACTCTAACATACACCAGCACAAATACACTGTTTTCTTTCTTACCGGACTGCTGTTGCGACTGCGGCTGCGACTGCGGCTGCGACTGCGTCTGCGACTGCGTCTGCGGCTGCGACTGCGGCTGCGACTGCGGCTCATCTTGTAGACAGAAGGCCTAACCATAACCTAATCCTTTGGTTAAAGTTCAGCACTTACGACTTCAGGAGAGGACATCGAAAAGAAATCCCCATGTCAGTACGTGAATGTAGCGTGAACACACTCTAACATACACCAGCACAAATACACTGTGTTCTTTCTTACCGGACTGCTGTTGCGGCTGCTGCTGTGGATGCGGCTGCTGTTGCGGCTCCGGCTGGGACTGCTGCTGCGGCTCATCTTCTAGACAGAAGGCCTAACCCTAACCATTCTGTTAAAGTTACACACTTACGACTTCAGGAGAGGGACATTGAAAAGAAATTCCCATGTCAGTACGTGAATGTAGCGTGAACACACTCCACCACACACCAGCACAAATACACTGTGTTCTTTCTAACCGGACTGCTGTTGCGACTGCGACTGCGGCTGCGACTGCGACTGCGGCTGCGTCTGCGGCTGCGACTGCGTGGTGGCGGCTGCGACTGCGGCTGGGACTGCTGCTGTGGCTCATCTTCTAGACAGAAGGCCTAACTGTAACCCTAATCCTTCTGTTAAAGTTCAGCACTTACGACTTCAGGAGGGACATCGAAAAGAGATACCCATGTCAGTACGTGAATGTAGCGTGAACACACTCTAACATACACCAGCACAAATACACTGTGTTCTTTCTTACCGGACTGCTGTTGCGACTGCGACTGCGGCTGCGACTGCGGCTGCGACTGCGGCTGCGACTGCGGCTGCGACTGCGTCTGCGACTGCGTCTGCGGATGCGACTGCGGCGACTGCGGCTCATCTTGTAGACAGAAGGCCTAACCATAACCCTAATCCTTTGGTTAAAGTTCAGCACTTACGACTTCAGGAGAGGGACATCGAAAAGAAATCCCCATGTCAGTACGTGAATGTAGCGTGAACACACTCTAACATACACCAGCACAAATACACTGTGTTCTTTCTTACCGGACTGCTGTTGCGGCTGCTGCTGTGGATGCGGCTGCTGTTGCGGCTCCGGCTGGGACTGCTGCTGCGGCTCATCTTCTAGACAGAAGGCCTAACCTAACCATTCTGTTAAAGTTCAGCACTTACGACTTCAGGAGAGGGACATCGAAAGAGATACCCATGTCAGTACGTGAATGTAGCGTGAACACACTCCACCACACACCAGCACAAATACACTGTGTTCTTTCTTACCGGACTGCTGTTGCGACTGCGACTGCGACTGCGACTGCGACTGCGGCTGTCTGCGGCTGCGGCGGTGGTGCGGCTGCGACTGCGGCTGGGACTGCTGCTGTGGCTCATCTTCTAGACAGAAGGCCTAACTGTAACCCTAATCCTTCTGTTAAAGTTCAGCACTTACGACTTCAGGAGAGGGACATCGAAAAGAGATACCCATGTCAGTACGTGAATGTAGCGTGAACACACTCTAACATACACCAGCACAAATACACTGTGTTCTTTCTTACCGGACTGCTGTTGCGACTGCGACTGCGGCTGCGACTGCGGCTGCGACTGCGGCTGCGACTGCGTCTGCGACTGCGTCTGCGGCTGCGACTGCGGCTGCGACTGCGGCTCATCTTGTAGACAGAAGGCCTAACCATAACCCTAATCCTTTGGTTAAAGTTCAGCACTTACGACTTCAGGAGAGGGACATCGAAAAGAAATCCCCATGTCAGTACGTGAATGTAGCGTGAACACACTCTAACATACACCAGCACAAATACACTGTGTTCTTTCTTACCGGACTGCTGTTGCGGCTGCTGCTGTGGCGGCTCCGGCTGGGACTGCTGCTGCGGCTCATCTTCTAGACAGAAGGCCTAACCTAACCATTCTGTTAAAGTTCACACTTACGACTTCAGGAGAGGGACATTGAAAAGAAATTCCCATGTCAGTGCGTGAATGTAGCGTGAACATACACCAGCACAAATACACTGTGTTCTTTCTTACCGGACTGCTGTTGCGACTGCGGCTGCGTCTGCGGACTGCGACTGCGGCGGTGGTGGCGGCTGCGACTGCGGCTGGGACTGCTGCTGTGGCTCATCTTCTAGACAGAAGGCCTAACTGTAACCTAATCCTTCTGTTAAAGTTCAGCACTTACGACTTCAGGAGAGGACATCGAAACCCATGTCAGTGCGTGAATGTGCGTGAACACACTCTAACATACACCAGCACAAATACACTGTGTTCTTTCTTACCGGACTGCTGTTGCGGCTGCTGCTGTGGATGCGGCTCCGGCTGGGACTGCTGCTGCGGCTCATCTTCTAGACAGAAGGCCTAACCTAACCATTCTGTTAAAGTTACACTTACGACTTCAGGAGAGGGACATTGAAAAGAAATTCCCATGTCAGTACGTGAATGTAGCGTGAACACACTCCACCACACACCAGCACAAATACACTGTGTTCTTTCTAACCGGACTGCTGTTGCGACTGCGACTGCGGCTGCGACTGCGACTGCGGCTGCGTCTGCGGCTGCGACTGCGGGTGGTGGCGGCTGCGACTGCGGCTGGGACTGCTGCTGTGGCTCATCTTCTAGACAGAAGGCCTAACTGTAACCCTAATCCTTCTGTTAAAGTTCAGCACTTACGACTTCAGGAGAGGGACATCGAAAAGAGATACCCATGTCAGTACGTGAATGTAGCGTGAACACACTCTAACATACACCAGCACAAATACACTGTGTTCTTTCTTACCGGACTGCTGTTGCGACTGCGACTGCGGCTGCGACTGCGACTGCGACTGCGGCTGCGACTGCGGCTGCGACTGCGGCTCATCTTGTAGACAGAAGGCCTAACCATAACCTAATCCTTTGGTTAAAGTTCAGCACTTACGACTTCAGGAGAGGGACATCGAAAAGAAATCCCCATGTCAGTACGTGAATGTAGCGTGAACACACTCTAACATACACCAGCACAAATACACTGTGTTCTTTCTTACCGGACTGCTGTTGCGCTGCTGTGGATCGCGGCTGCTGTTGCGGCTCGGCTGGGACTGCTGCTGCGGCTCATCTTCTAGACAGAAGGCCTAACCCTAACCATTCTGTTAAAGTTCAGCACTTACGACTTCAGGAGAGGGACATCGAAAAAGAATACCCATGTCAGTGCGTGAATGTAGCGTGAACACACTCACCACACACCAGCACAAATACACTGTGTTCTTTCTAACGGACTGCTGTTGCGACTGCGACTGCGGCTGCGACTGCGACTGCGCTGCGTCTGCGGCTGCGACTGCGGCGTTGGCGGCTGCGACTGCGGCTGGGACTGCTGCTGTGGCTCATCTTCTAGACAGAAGGCCTAACTGTAACCTAATCCTTCTGTTAAAGTTCAGCACTTACGACTTCAGGAGAGGGACATCGAAAAGATACCATGTCAGTGCGTGAATGTAGCGTGAACACACTCTAACATACACCAGCACAAATACACTGTTTTCTTTCTTACCGGACTGCTGTTGCGACTGCGACTGCGGCTGCGACTGCGGCTGCGACTGCGTCTGCGACTGCGTCTGCGGCTGCGACTGCGGCTGCGGCTGCGACTGCGGCTCATCTTGTAGACAGAAGGCCTAACCATAACCTAATCCTTTGGTTAAAGTTCAGCACTTACGACTTCAGGAGAGGGACATCGAAAAGAAATCCCCATGTCAGTACGTGAATGTAGCGTGAACACACTCTAACATACACCAGCACAAATACACTGTGTTCTTTCTTACCGGACTGCTGTTGCGGCTGCTGCTGTGGATGCGGCTGCTGTTGCGGCTCCGGCTGGGACTGCTGCTGCGGCTCATCTTCTAGACAGAAGGCCTAACCTAACCATTCTGTTAAAGTTCACACTTACGACTTCAGGAGAGGGACATTGAAAAGAAATTCCCATGTCAGTACGTGAATGTAGCGTGAACATACACCAGCACAAATACACTGTGTTCTTTCTAACCGGACTGCTGTTGCGACTGCGACTGCGACTGCGTCTGCGACTGCGTCTGCGGATGCGACTGCGGCGACTGCGGCTCATCTTGTAGACAGAAGGCCTAACCATAACCTAATCCTTTGGTTAAAGTTCAGCACTACGACTTCAGGGAGGGACATCGAAAAGAAATCCCCATGTACACTGTGTTCTTTCTAACTGTAACCTAATCCTTCTGTTAAAGTTCAGCACTTACGACTTCAGGAGAGGACATCGAAAGAGATACCCATGTCAGTGCGTGAAGCGTGAACACACTCTAACATACACCAGCACAAATACACTGTGTTCTTTCTTACCGGACTGCTGTTGCGACTGCGACTGCGGCTGCGACTGCGGCTGCGACTGCGGCTGCGACTGCGGCTGCGACTGCGTCTGCGGATGCGACTGCGGCGACTGCGGCTCATCTTGTAGACAGAAGGCCTAACCATAACCTAATCCTTTGGTTAAAGTTCAGCACTTACGACTTCAGGAGAGGGACATCGAAATCCCCATGTCAGTACGTGAATGTAGCGTGAACACACTCTAACATACACCAGCACAAATACACTGTGTTCTTTCTTACCGGACTGCTGTTGCGGCTGCTGCTGTGGATGCGGCTGCTGTTGCGGCTCCGGCTGGGACTGCTGCTGCGGCTCATCTTCTAGACAGAAGGCCTAACCTAACCATTCTGTTAAAGTTCAGCACTTACGACTTCAGGAGAGGGACATCGAAAAGAAATACCCATGTCAGTGCGTGAATGTAGCGTGAACACTCCACCACACACCAGCACAAATACACTGTGTTCTTTCGCGGACTGCTGTTGCGACTGCGACTGCGGCTGCGACTGCGGCTGCGTCTGCGGCTGCGACTGCGGCGGTGGTGGCGGCTGCGACTGCGGCTGGGACTGCTGCTGTGGCTCATCTTCTAGACAGAAGGCCTAACTGTAACCCTAATCCTTCTGTTAAAGTTCAGCACTTACGACTTCAGGAGAGGGACATCGAAAAGAGATACCCATGTCAGTACGTGAATGTAGCGTGAACACACTCTAACATACACCAGCACAAATACACTGTGTTCTTTCTTACCGGACTGCTGTTGCGGCTGCTGCTGTGGATGCGGCTGCTGTTGCGGCTGTGGCTGGGACTGCTACTGCGGCTCATCTTGTAGACAGAAGGCCTAACCATAACCCTAATCCTTTGGTTAAAGTTCAGCACTTACGACTTCAGGAGAGGGACATCGAAAAGAAATCCCCATGTACACTGTGTTCTTTCTAACTGTAACCCTAATCCTTCTGTTAAAGTTCAGCACTTACGACTTCAGGAGAGGGACATCGAAAAGAGATACCCATGTCAGTACGTGAATGTAGCGTGAACACACTCTAACATACACCAGCACAAATACACTGTTTTCTTTCTTACCGGACTGCTGTTGCGACTGCGGCTGCGACTGCGACTGCGGCTGCGTCTGCGACTGCTTGTGGTGGCGGCTGCGACTGCGGCTGGGACTGCTGCTGTGGCTCATCTTCTAGACAGAAGGCCTAACTGTAACCCTAATCCTTCTGTTAAAGTTCAGCACTTACGACTTCAGGAGAGGGACATCGAAAAGAGATACCCATGTCAGTACGTGAATGTAGCGTGAACACACTCTAACATACACCAGCACAAATACACTGTGTTCTTTCTTACCGGACTGCTGTTGCGGCTGTTGCGGCTGCTGCTGTGGACTGCTCTTGCGACTGCGACTGCGGCTGCGACTGCGACTGCGTCTGCGACTGCGACTCCGACTGCGTCTGCGGCTGCGACTGCGGCGACTGCGGCTCATCTTGTAGACAGAAGGCCTAACCATAACCCTAATCCTTTGGTTAAAGTTCAGCACTTACGACTTCAGGAGAGGGACATCGAAAAGAAATCCCCATGTACACTGTGTTCTTTCTAACTGTAACCCTAATCCTTCTGTTAAAGTTCAGCACTTACGACTTCAGGAGAGGGACATCGAAAAGAGATACCCATGTCAGTACGTGAATGTAGCGTGAACACACTCTAACATACACCAGCACAAATACACTGTTTTCTTTCTTACCGGACTGCTGTTGCGACTGCGGCTGCGACTGCGGCTGCGACTGCGTCTGCGACTGCGTCTGCGGCTGCGACTGCGGCTGCGACTGCGGCTCATCTTGTAGACAGAAGGCCTAACCATAACCCTAATCCTTTGGTTAAAGTTCAGCACTTACGACTTCAGGAGAGGACATCGAAAGAAATCCCCATGTCAGTGCGTGAATGTAGCGTGAACACACTCTAACATACACCAGCACAAATACACTGTGTTCTTTCTTACCGGACTGCTGTTGCGGCTGCTGCTGTGGATGCGGCTGCTGTTGCGGCTCCGGCTGGGACTGCTGCTGCGGCTCATCTTCTAGACAGAAGGCCTAACCTAACCATTCTGTTAAAGTTACACTTACGACTTCAGGAGAGGGACATTGAAAAGAAATTCCCATGTCAGTACGTGAATGTAGCGTGAACACACTCCACCACACACCAGCACAAATACACTGTGTTCTTTCTAACCGGACTGCTGTTGCGACTGCGACTGCGGCTGCGACTGCGACTGCGGCTGCGTCTGCGGCTGCGACTGCGGTGGTGGCGGCTGCGACTGCGGCTGGGACTGCTGCTGTGGCTCATCTTCTAGACAGAAGGCCTAACTGTAACCCTAATCCTTCTGTTAAAGTTCAGCACTTACGACTTCAGGAGAGGGACATCGAAAAGAGATACCCATGTCAGTACGTGAATGTAGCGTGAACACACTCTAACATACACCAGCACAAATACACTGTGTTCTTTCTTACCGGACTGCTGTTGCGACTGCGACTGCGGCTGCGACTGCGGCTGCGACTGCGGCTGCGACTGCGGCTGCGACTGCGTCTGCGACTGCGTCTGCGGATGCGACTGCGGCGACTGCGGCTCATCTTGTAGACAGAAGGCCTAACCATAACCCTAATCCTTTGGTTAAAGTTCAGCACTTACGACTTCAGGAGAGGGACATCGAAAAGAAATCCCCATGTCAGTACGTGAATGTAGCGTGAACA
This sequence comes from Miichthys miiuy, assembly GCA_036365135.1. Classification (NCBI taxonomy): domain Eukaryota; kingdom Metazoa; phylum Chordata; class Actinopteri; family Sciaenidae; genus Miichthys; species Miichthys miiuy. The sequence continues at coordinate 29,328 of JAAROE010000532.1, read as the reverse complement.
CACTCTAACATACACCAGCACAAATACACTGTGTTCTTTCTTACCGGACTGCTGTTGCGGCTGCTGCTGTGGATGCGGCTGTTCGGCTCGGCTGGGACTGCTGCTGCGGCTCATCTTCTAGACAGAAGGCCTAACCTAACCATTCTGTTAAAGTTCAGCACTTACGACTTCAGGAGAGGGACATCGAAAAGAATACCCATGTCAGTGCGTGAATGTAGCGTGAACACACACACACCACACAAATACACTGTGTTCTTTCTAAGCGGACTGCTGTTGCGACTGCGACTGCGGCTGCGACTGCGACTGCGACTCGGCTCGTCTGCGGCTCTGGCGGTGGTGGCGGCTGCGACTGCGGCTGGGACTGCTGCTGTGGCTCATCTTCTAGACAGAAGGCCTAACTGTAACCTAATCCTTCTGTTAAAGTTCAGCACTTACGACTTCAGGAGAGGACATCGAAAAGAATACCCATGTCAGTGCGTGAATGTAGCGTGAACACACTCTAACATACACCAGCACAAATACACTGTTTTCTTTCTTACCGGACTGCTGTTGCGACTGCGACTGCGGCTGCGACTGCGGCTGCGACTGCGGCTGCGACTGCGTCTGCGACTGCGACTGCGACTGCGACTGCGACTGCGGCTCATCTTGTAGACAGAAGGCCTAACCATACCCTAATCCTTTGGTTAAAGTTCAGCACTTACGACTTCAGGAGAGGGACATCGAAAAAAATCCCCATGTCAGTACGTGAATGTAGCGTGAACACACTCTAACATACACCAGCACAAATACACTGTGTTCTTTCTTACCGGACTGCTGTTGCGGCTGCTGCTGTGGCGGCTCCGGCTGGGACTGCTGCTGCGGCTCATCTTCTAGACAGAAGGCCTAACCCTAACCATTCTGTTAAAGTTACACACTTACGACTTCAGGAGAGGGACATTGAAAAGAAATTCCCATGTCAGTACGTGAATGTAGCGTGAACATACACCAGCACAAATACACTGTGTTCTTTCTAACCGGACTGCTGTTGCGACTGCGACTGCGTCTGCGACTGCGGCGGTGGTGGCGGCTGCGACTGCGGCTGGGACTGCTGCTGTGGCTCATCTTCTAGACAGAAGGCCTAACTGTAACCTAATCCTTCTGTTAAAGTTCAGCACTTACGACTTCAGGAGAGGGACATCGAAAGATACCCATGTCAGTGCGTGAATGTAGCGTGAACACACTCTAACATACACCAGCACAAATACACTGTTTCTTTCTTACCGGACTGCTGTTGCGACTGCGGCTGCGACTGCGGCTGCGGCTGCGACTGCGTCTGCGACTGCGACTGCGGCTGCGACTGCGTCTGCGGCTGCGACTGCGGCGACTGCGGCTCATCTTGTAGACAGAAGGCCTAACCATAACCCTAATCCTTTGGTTAAAGTTCAGCACTTACGACTTCAGGAGAGGGACATCGAAAAGAAATCCCCATGTCAGTACGTGAATGTAGCGTGAACACACTCTAACATACACCAGCACAAATACACTGTGTTCTTTCTTACCGGACTGCTGTTGCGACTGCGACTGTGGCTGCGGCTGCTGTTGCGGCTGTGGCTGGGACTGCTGCTGCGGCTCATCTTGTAGACAGAAGGCCTAACTGTAACCCTAATCCTTCTGTTAAAGTTCAGCACTTACGACTTCAGGAGAGGGACATCGAAAAGAAATACCCATGTCAGTACGTGACTACACTCTAACATACACCAGCACAAATACACTGTGTTCTTTCTTACCGGACTGCTGTTGCGACTGCGGCTGCGACTGCGGCTGCGACTGCGTCTGCGACTGCGTCTGCGGCTGCGACTGCGGCTGCGACTGCGGCTCATCTTGTAGACAGAAGGCCTAACCATAACCCTAATCCTTTGGTTAAAGTTCAGCACTTACGACTTCAGGAGAGGGACATCGAAAAGAAATCCCCATGTACACTGTGTTCTTTCTAACTGTAACCTAATCCTTCTGTTAAAGTTCAGCACTTACGACTTCAGGAGAGGGACATCGAAAAGAATACCCATGTCAGTGCGTGAATGTGGCGTGAACACACTCTAACATACACCAGCACAAATACACTGTTTCTTTCTTACCGGACTGCTGTTGCGACTGCGGCTGCGACTGCGACTGCGGCTGCGACTGCGTCTGCGACTGCGTCTGCGGCTGCGACTGCGGCGACTGCGGCTCATCTTGTAGACAGAAGGCCTAACCATAACCTAATCCTTTGGTTAAAGTTCAGCACTTACGACTTCAGGAGAGGACATCGAAAAGAAATCCCCATGTCAGTGCGTGAATGTAGCGTGAACACACTCTAACATACACCAGCACAAATACACTGTGTTCTTTCTTACCGGACTGCTGTTGCGGCTGCTGCTGTGGATGCGGCTGCTGTTGCGGCTCGGCTGGGACTGCTGCTGCGGCTCATCTTCTAGACAGAAGGCCTAACTGTAACCCTAATCCTTCTGTTAAAGTTCAGCACTTACGACTTCAGGAGAGGGACATCGAAAAGAGATACCCATGTCAGTACGTGAATGTAGCGTGAACACACTCTAACATACACCAGCACAAATACACTGTTTTCTTTCTTACCGGACTGCTGTTGCGACTGCGACTGCGGCTGCGACTGCGTCTGCGACTGCGTCTGCGACTGCGTCTGCGGCTGCGACTGCGGCTGCGACTGCGGCTCATCTTGTAGACAGAAGGCCTAACCATAACCCTAATCCTTTGGTTAAAGTTCAGCACTTACGACTTCAGGAGAGGGACATCGAAATCCCATGTCAGTGCGTGAATGTAGCGTGAACACACTCTAACATACACCAGCACAAATACACTGTGTTCTTTCTTACCGGACTGCTGTTGCGGCTGCTGCTGTGGCGGCTCCGGCTGGGACTGCTGCTGCGGCTCATCTTCTAGACAGAAGGCCTAACCTAACCATTCTGTTAAAGTTACACACTTACGACTTCAGGAGAGGACATTGAAAAGAAATTCCCATGTCAGTACGTGAATGGCGTGAACATACACCAGCACAAATACACTGTGTTCTTTCTAACCGGACTGCTGTTGCGACTGCGGCTGCGTCTGCGGCTGCGACTGCTGGCGGTGGTGGCGGCTGCGACTGCGGCTGGGACTGCTGCTGTGGCTCATCTTCTAGACAGAAGGCCTAACTGTAACCTAATCCTTCTGTTAAAGTTCAGCACTTACGACTTCAGGAGAGGGACATCGAAAAGAATACCCATGTCAGTGCGTGAATGTAGCGTGAACACACTCTAACATACACCAGCACAAATACACTGTTTCTTTCTTACGGACTGCTGTTGCGACTGCGGCTGTGACTGCGGCTGCGGCTGCGACTGCGTCTGCGACTGCGTCTGCGGCTGCGACTGCGTCTGCGGCTGCGACTGCGGCGACTGCGGCTCATCTTGTAGACAGAAGGCCTAACCATAACCTAATCCTTTGGTTAAAGTTCAGCTTACGACTTCAGGAGAGGGACATCGAAAATCCCCATGTCAGTCGTGAATGTAGCGTGAACACACTCTAACATACACCAGCACAAATACACTGTGTTCTTTCTTACCGGACTGCTGTTGCGACTCCGACTGTGGCTGCGGCTGCTGTTGCGGCTGTGGCTGGGACTGCTGCTGCAGCTCATCTTGTAGACAGAAGGCCTAACTGTAACCTAATCCTTCTGTTAAAGTTCAGCACTTACGACTTCAGGAGAGGGACATCGAAAAGAAATACCCATGTCAGTGCGTTGACTACACTCTAACATACACCAGCACAAATACACTGTGTTCTTTCTTACCGGACTGCTGTTGCGACTGCGACTGCGACTGCGGCTGCGACTGCGACTGCGTCTGCGGCTGCGACTGCGACTGCGGCTGCGACTGCGGCTCATCTTGTAGACAGAAGGCCTAACCATAACCTAATCCTTTGGTTAAAGTTCAGCACTTACGACTTCAGGAGAGGGACATCGAAAAGAAATCCCCATGTACACTGTGTTCTTTCTAACTGTAACCTAATCCTTCTGTTAAAGTTCAGCACTTACGACTTCAGGAGAGGGACATCGAAAAGAGATACCCATGTCAGTACGTGAATGTAGCGTGAACACACTCTAACATACACCAGCACAAATACACTGTTTTCTTTCTTACCGGACTGCTGTTGCGACTGCGGCTGTGCGACTGCGACTGCGACTGCGTCTGCGACTGCGTCTCTCGGCTGCGACTGCGGCTGCGACTGCGGCTCATCTTGTAGACAGAAGGCCTAACCATAACCTAATCCTTTGGTTAAAGTTCAGCACTTACGACTTCAGGAGAGGACATCGAAAAGAAATCCCCATGTCAGTGCGTGAATGTAGCGTGAACACACTCTAACATACACCAGCACAAATACACTGTGTTCTTTCTTACCGGACTGCTGTTGCGGCTGCTGCTGTGGATGCGGCTGCTGTTGCGGCTCCGGCTGGGACTGCTGCTGCGGCTCATCTTCTAGACAGAAGGCCTAACTGTAACCTAATCCTTCTGTTAAAGTTCAGCACTTACGACTTCAGGAGAGGACATCGAAAAGAGATACCCATGTCAGTGCGTGAATGTAGCGTGAACACACTCTAACATACACCAGCACAAATACTGTTTTCTTTCTTACCGGACTGCTGTTGCGACTGCGACTGCGGCTGCGACTGCGGCTGCGACTGCGTCTCCGACTGCGTCTGCGGCTGCGACTGCGGCTCGACTGCGGCTCATCTTGTAGACAGAAGGCCTAACCATAACCTAATCCTTTGGTTAAAGTTCAGCACTTACGACTTCAGGAGAGGGACATCGAAAAGAAATCCCCATGTCAGTACGTGAATGTAGCGTGAACACACTCTAACATACACCAGCACAAATACACTGTGTTCTTTCTTACCGGACTGCTGTTGCGGCTGCTGCTGTGGCGGCTCCGGCTGGACTGCTGCTGCGGCTCATCTTCTAGACAGAAGGCCTAACCCTAACCATTCTGTTAAAGTTACACACTTACGACTTCAGGAGAGGGACATTGAAAAGAAATTCCCATGTCAGTACGTGAATGTAGCGTGAACATACACCAGCACAAATACACTGTGTTCTTTCTAACCGGACTGCTGTTGCGACTGCGGCTGCGACTGCGTCTGCGACTGCGGCGGTGGTGGCGGCTGCGACTGCGGCTGGGACTGCTGCTGTGGCTCATCTTCTAGACAGAAGGCCTAACTGTAACCCTAATCCTTCTGTTAAAGTTCAGCACTTACGACTTCAGGAGAGGGACATCGAAAAGAGATACCCATGTCAGTACGTGAATGTAGCGTGAACACACTCTAACATACACCAGCACAAATACACTGTGTTCTTTCTTACCGGACTGCTGTTGCGACTGCGACTGCGGCTGCGACTGCGGCTGCGACTGCGTCTGCGACTGCGTCTGCGGCTGCGACTGCGTCTGCGGCTGCGACTGCGGCGACTGCGGCTCATCTTGTAGACAGAAGGCCTAACCATAACCCTAATCCTTTGGTTAAAGTTCAGCACTTACGACTTCAGGAGAGGGACATCGAAAAATCCCCATGTCAGTGCGTGAATGTAGCGTGAACACACTCTAACATACACCAGCACAAATACACTGTGTTCTTTCTTACCGGACTGCTGTTGCGACTGCGACTGTGGCTGCGGCTGCTGTTGCGGCTGTGGCTGGGACTGCTGCTGCAGCTCATCTTGTAGACAGAAGGCCTAACTGTAACCTAATCCTTCTGTTAAAGTTCAGCACTTACGACTTCAGGAGAGGGACATCGAAAAGAAATACCCATGTCAGTGCGTGCTACACTCTAACATACACCAGCACAAATACACTGTGTTCTTTCTTACCGGACTGCTGTTGCGACTGCGGCTGCGACTGCGGCTGCGACTGCGTCTGCGACTGCGTCTGCGGCTGCGACTGCGGCTGCGACTGCGGCTCATCTTGTAGACAGAAGGCCTAACCATAACCTAATCCTTTGGTTAAAGTTCAGCACTTACGACTTCAGGAGAGGGACATCGAAAAGAAATCCCCATGTACACTGTGTTCTTTCTAACTGTAACCCTAATCCTTCTGTTAAAGTTCAGCACTTACGACTTCAGGAGAGGGACATCGAAAAGAGATACCCATGTCAGTACGTGAATGTAGCGTGAACACACTCTAACATACACCAGCACAAATACACTGTTTTCTTTCTTACCGGACTGCTGTTGCGACTGCGACTGCGGCTGCGACTGCGGCTGCGACTGCGTCTGCGACTGCGTCTGCGGCTGCGACTGCGGCTGCGACTGCGGCTCATCTTGTAGACAGAAGGCCTAACCATAACCCTAATCCTTTGGTTAAAGTTCAGCACTTACGACTTCAGGAGAGGGACATCGAAAAGAAATCCCCATGTCAGTACGTGAATGTAGCGTGAACACACTCTAACATACACCAGCACAAATACACTGTGTTCTTTCTTACCGGACTGCTGTTGCGGCTGCTGCTGTGGATGCGGCTGCTGTTGCGGCTCCGGCTGGGACTGCTGCTGCGGCTCATCTTCTAGACAGAAGGCCTAACTGTAACCCTAATCCTTCTGTTAAAGTTCAGCACTTACGACTTCAGGAGAGGGACATCGAAAAGAGATACCCATGTCAGTGCGTGAATGGCGTGAACACACTCTAACATACACCAGCACAAATACACTGTTTTCTTTCTTACCGGACTGCTGTTGCGACTGCGACTGCGGCTGCGACTGCGACTGCGACTGCGTCTGCGACTGCGTCTGCGGCTGCGACTGCGGCTGCGACTGCGGCTCATCTTGTAGACAGAAGGCCTAACCATAACCCTAATCCTTTGGTTAAAGTTCAGCACTTACGACTTCAGGAGAGGGACATCGAAAAGAAATCCCCATGTCAGTACGTGAATGTAGCGTGAACACACTCTAACATACACCAGCACAAATACACTGTGTTCTTTCTTACCGGACTGCTGTTGCGGCTGCTGTTGCGGCTCCGGCTGGGACTGCTGCTGCGGCTCATCTTCTAGACAGAAGGCCTAACCCTAACCATTCTGTTAAAGTTACACACTTACGACTTCAGGAGAGGGACATTGAAAAGAAATTCCCATGTCAGTACGTGAATGTAGCGTGAACATACACCAGCACAAATACACTGTGTTCTTTCTAACCGGACTGCTGTTGCGACTGCGGCTGCGTCTGCGGCTGCGACTGCGGCGGTGGTGGCGGCTGCGACTGCGGCTGGGACTGCTGCTGTGGCTCATCTTCTAGACAGAAGGCCTAACTGTAACCCTAATCCTTCTGTTAAAGTTCAGCACTTACGACTTCAGGAGAGGGACATCGAAAGAGATACCCATGTCAGTGCGTGAATGTAGCGTGAACATACACCAGCACAAATACACTGTTTCTTTCTTACGGACTGCTGTTGCGACTGCGGCTGTGACTGCGGCTGCGGCTGCGGCTGCGTCTGCTCGTCTGCGGCTGCGACTGCGTCTGCGACTGCGTCTGCGGCTGCGACTGCGTCTGCGGCTGCGACTGCGGCGACTGCGGCTCATCTTGTAGACAGAAGGCCTAACCATAACCTAATCCTTTGGTTAAAGTTCAGCACTTACGACTTCAGGAGAGGGACATCGAAATCCCCATGTCAGTGCGTGAATGTAGCGTGAACACACTCTAACATACACCAGCACAAATACACTGTGTTCTTTCTTACCGGACTGCTGTTGCGACTGCGACTGTGGCTGCGGCTGCTGTTGCGGCTGTGGCTGGGACTGCTGCTGCGCTCGTCTTCTAGACAGAAGGCCTAACTGTAACCTAATCCTTCTGTTAAAGTTCAGCACTTACGACTTCAGGAGAGGGACATCGAAAAGAAATACCCATGTCAGTGCGACTACACTCTAACATACACCAGCACAAATACACTGTGTTCTTTCTTACCGGACTGCTGTTGCGACTGCGGCTGCGACTGCGGCTGCGACTGCGTCTGCGACTGCGTCTGCGGCTGCGACTGCGGCTGCGACTGCGGCTCATCTTGTACGAAGAACTAACCATAACCTAATCCTTTGGTTAAAGTTCAGCACTACGACTTCAGGAGAGGACATCGAAATCCCCATGTACACTGTGTTCTTTCTAACTGTAACCTAATCCTTCTGTTAAAGTTCAGCACTTACGACTTCAGGAGAGGACATCGAAAGAGATACCCATGTCAGTACGTGAATGTAGCGTGAACACACTCTAACATACACCAGCACAAATACACTGTTTTCTTTCTTACCGGACTGCTGTTGCGACTGCGGCTGCGACTGCGGCTGCGACTGCGTCTGCGACTGCGTCTGCGGCTGCGACTGCGGCTGCGACTGCGGCTCATCTTGTAGACAGAAGGCCTAACCATAACCCTAATCCTTTGGTTAAAGTTCAGCACTTACGACTTCAGGAGAGGGACATCGAAAAGAAATCCCCATGTCAGTACGTGAATGTAGCGTGAACACACTCTAACATACACCAGCACAAATACACTGTGTTCTTTCTTACCGGACTGCTGTTGCGGCTGCTGCTGTGGATCACGGCTGCTGTTGCGGCTCCGGCTGGGACTGCTGCTGCGGCTCATCTTGTAGACAGAAGGCCTAACTGTAACCCTAATCCTTCTGTTAAAGTTCAGCACTTACGACTTCAGGAGAGGGACACGAAAAGAATACCCATGTCAGTACGTGAATGGCGTGAACACACTCTAACATACACCAGCACAAATACACTGTTTTCTTTCTTACCGGACTGCTGTTGCGACTGCGACTGCGGCTGCGACTGCGGCTGCGACTGCGTCTGCGACTGCGTCTGCGGCTGCGACTGCGGCTGCGACTGCGGCTCATCTTGTAGACAGAAGGCCTAACCATAACCTAATCCTTTGGTTAAAGTTCAGCACTTACGACTTCAGGAGAGGGACATCGAAAAGAAATCCCCATGTCAGTACGTGAATGTAGCGTGAACACACTCTAACATACACCAGCACAAATACACTGTGTTCTTTCTTACCGGACTGCTGTTGCGGCTGCGCTGTGGCGGCTCCGGCTGGGACTGCCTGCGGCTCATCTTCTAGACAGAAGGCCTAACCTAACCATTCTGTTAAAGTTACACACTTACGACTTCAGGAGAGGGACATTGAAAAATTCCCATGTCAGTGCGTGAATGTAGCGTGAACATACACCAGCACAAATACACTGTGTTCTTTCTAACCGGACTGCTGTTGCGACTGCGACTGCGACTGCGTCTGCGACTGCGGCGGTGGTGGCGGCTGCGACTGCGGCTGGGACTGCTGCTGTGGCTCATCTTCTAGACAGAAGGCCTAACCCAACCTAATCCTTCTGTTAAAGTTCAGCACTTACGACTTCAGGAGAGGGACATCGAAAGAAATACCCATGTCAGTGCGTGAATGTAGCGTGAACACACTCTAACATACACCAGCACAAATACACTGTTTCTTTCTTACCGGACTGCTGTTGCGACTGCGGCTGTGACTGCGGCTGCGGCTGCGACTGCGTCTGCGACTGCGTCTGCGGCTGCGACTGCGTCTGCGGCTGCGACTCTGCGACTGCGCTCATCTTGTAGACAGAAGGCCTAACCATAACCTAATCCTTTGGTTAAAGTTCAGCACTTACGACTTCAGGAGAGGGACATCGAAAAATCCCCATGTCAGTGCGTGAATGTAGCGTGAACACACTCTAACATACACCAGCACAAATACACTGTGTTCTTTCTTACCGGACTGCTGTTGCGACTCCGACTGTGGCTGCGGCTGCTGTTGCGGCTGTGGCTGGGACTGCTGCTGCAGCTCGTCTTGTAGACAGAAGGCCTAACTGTAACCCTAATCCTTCTGTTAAAGTTCAGCACTTACGACTTCAGGAGAGGGACATCGAAAAGAAATACCCATGTCAGTGCGACTACCACTCTAACATACACCAGCACAAATACACTGTGTTCTTTCTTACCGGACTGCTGTTGCGACTGCGACTGCGACTGCGGCTGCGGCTGCGGCTGCGACTGCGTCTGCGGCTGCGTCTGCGGCTGCGACTGCGGCTCATCTTGTAGACAGAAGGCCTAACCATAACCCTAATCCTTTGGTTAAAGTTCAGCACTTACGACTTCAGGAGAGGGACATCGAAAAGAAATCCCCATGTACACTGTGTTCTTTCTAACTGTAACCCTAATCCTTCTGTTAAAGTTCAGCACTTACGACTTCAGGAGAGGGACATCGAAAGAGATACCCATGTCAGTGCGTGAATGTGCGTGAACACACTCTAACATACACCAGCACAAATACACTGTTTTCTTTCTTACCGGACTGCTGTTGCGACTGCGACTGCGGCTGCGACTGCGGCTGCGACTGCGTCTGCGACTGCGTCTGCGGCTGCGACTGCGGCTGCGACTGCGGCTCATCTTGTAGACAGAAGGCCTAACCATAACCTAATCCTTTGGTTAAAGTTCAGCACTTACGACTTCAGGAGAGGGACATCGAAAAGAAATCCCCATGTCAGTACGTGAATGTAGCGTGAACACACTCTAACATACACCAGCACAAATACACTGTGTTCTTTCTTACCGGACTGCTGTTGCGGCTGCTGCTGTGGATGCGGCTGCTGTTGCGGCTCGGCTGGGACTGCTGCTGCGGCTCATCTTCTAGACAGAAGGCCTAACCCTAACCTAATCCTTCTGTTAAAGTTCAGCACTTACGACTTCAGGAGAGGGACATCGAAAAGAAATACCCATGTCAGTACGTGAATGTAGCGTGAACACACTCTAACATACACCAGCACAAATACACTGTGTTCTTTCTTACCGGACTGCTGTTGCGACTGCGACTGCGGCTGCGACTGCGCTGCGACTGCGTCTGCGACTGCGTCTGCGACTGCGACTGCGGCTGCGACTGCGCTCATCTTGTAGACAGAAGGCCTAACCATAACCTAATCCTTTGGTTAAAGTTCAGCACTTACGACTTCAGGAGAGGGACATCGAAAAATCCCCATGTCAGTGCGTGAATGTAGCGTGAACACACTCTAACATACACCAGCACAAATACACTGTGTTCTTTCTTACCGGACTGCTGTTGCGGCTGCTGCTGTGGCGACTCCGGCTGGGACTGCTGCTGCGGCTCATCTTCTAGACAGAAGGCCTAACCCTAACCATTCTGTTAAAGTTCACACTTAGACTTCAGGAGGGACATCGAAGAAATCATGTACTGTGCTTTCTAACTGTAACCCTAATCCTTCTGTTAAAGTTCAGCACTTACGACTTCAGGAGGGACATCGAAAAGAGATACCCATGTCAGTGCGTGAATGTAGCGTGAACACACTCTAACATACACCAGCACAAATACACTGTGTTCTTTCTTACGGACTGCTGTTGCGACTGCGGCTGCGACTGCGGCTGCGACTGCGTCTGCGACTGCGTCTGCGGCTGCGACTGCTGCGACTGCGGCTCATCTTGTAGACAGAAGGCCTAACCATAACCTAATCCTTTGGTTAAAGTTCAGCACTTACGACTTCAGGAGAGGGACATCGAGAAATCCCCATGTCAGTGCGTGAATGTAGCGTGAACACACTCTAACATACACCAGCACAAATACACTGTGTTCTTTCTTACCGGACTGCTGTTGCGACTGCTGCTGTGGCTGCGGCTGCTGTTGCGGCTCGGCTGGGACTGCTGCTGCGGCTCATCTTCTAGACAGAAGGCCTAACTGTAACCTAATCCTTCTGTTAAAGTTCAGCACTTACGACTTCAGGAGAGGGACATCGAAAAGAAATACCCATGTCAGTGCGTGAATGTGCGTGAACACACTCTAACATACACCAGCACAAATACACTGTGTTCTTTCTTACCGGACTGCTGTTGCGACTGCGACTGCGGCTGCGACTGCGGCTGCGACTGCGTCTGCGACTGCGTCTCGCGACTGCGACTGCGACTGCGACTCATCTCATCTTGTAGACAGAAGGCCTAACCATAACCTAATCCTTTGTTAAAGTTCAGCACCGACTTCAGGAGAGGGACATCGAAAAGAAATCCCCATGTCAGTACGTGAATGTAGCGTGAACACACTCTAACATACACCAGCACAAATACACTGTGTTCTTTCTTACCGGACTGCTGTTGCGGCTGCTGCTGTGGCGGCTCCGGCTGGGACTGCTGCTGCGCTCATCTTTAGACAGAAGGCCTAACCCTAACCATTCTGTTAAAGTTACACACTTACGACTTCAGGAGAGGGACATTGAAAAGAAATTCCCATGTCAGTACGTGAATGTAGCGTGAACATACACACCAGCACAAATACACTGTGTTCTTTCTTACCGGACTGCTGTTGCGACTGCGGCTGCGTCTGCGGCTGCGACTGCGGCGGTGGTGGCGGCTGCGACTGCGGCTGGGACTGCTGCTGTGGCTCATCTTCTAGACAGAAGGCCTAACTGTAACCCTAATCCTTCTGTTAAAGTTCAGCACTTACGACTTCAGGAGAGGGACATCGAAAAGAGATACCCATGTCAGTGCGTGAATGGCGTGAACACACTCTAACATACACCAGCACAAATACACTGTTTTCTTTCTTACCGGACTGCTGTTGCGACTGCGGCTGTGACTGCGGCTGCGGCTGCGTCTGCGACTGCGTCTGCGGCTGCGACTGCGTCTGCGGCTGCGACTGCGGCGACTGCGGCTCATCTTGTAGACAGAAGGCCTAACCATAACCTAATCCTTTGGTTAAAGTTCAGCACTTACGACTTCAGGAGAGGGACATCGAAAAGAAATCCCCATGTCAGTACGTGAATGTAGCGTGAACACACTCTAACATACACCAGCACAAATACACTGTGTTCTTTCTTACCGGACTGCTGTTGCGACTGCGACCGTGGCTGCGGCTGCTGTTGCGGCTGTGGCTGGGACTGCTGCTGCCTGGCTCATCTTGTAGACAGAAGGCCTAACTGTAACCCTAATCCTTCTGTTAAAGTTCAGCACTTACGACTTCAGGAGAGGGACATCGAAAGAAATACCCATGTCAGTGACACACTCTAACATACACCAGCACAAATACACTGTGTTCTTTCTTACCGGACTGCTGTTGCGACTGCGGCTGCGACTGCGGCTGCGACTGCGTCTGCGACTGCGTCTGCGGCTGCGACTCACGACTGCGACTCGGTCATCTTGTAGACAGAAGGCCTAACATAACCTAATCCTTTGGTTAAAGTTCAGCACTTACGACTTCAGGAGAGACGAAAAGAAATCCATGTACACTGTGTTCTTCTAACTGTAACCTAATCCTTCTGTTAAAGTTCAGCACTTACGACTTCAGGAGAGGACATCGAAAAGAGATACCCATGTCAGTACGTGAATGTAGCGTGAACACACTCTAACATACACCAGCACAAATACACTGTTTTCTTTCTTACCGGACTGCTGTTGCGACTGCGACTGCGGCTGCGACTGCGGCTGCGACTGCGTCTGCGACTGGCGCTCTGCGGCTGCGACTCGCTCGACTGCGGCTCATCTTGTAGACAGAAGGCCTAACCATAACCTAATCCTTTGGTTAAAGTTCAGCACTTACGACTTCAGGAGAGGGACATCGAAAAGAAATCCCCATGTCAGTACGTGAATGTAGCGTGAACACACTCTAACATACACCAGCACAAATACACTGTGTTCTTTCTTACCGGACTGCTGTTGCGGCTGCTGCTGTGGATGCGGCTGCTGTTGCGGCTCCGGCTGGGACTGCTGCTGCGGCTCATCTTCTAGACAGAAGGCCTAACTGTAACCCTAATCCTTCTGTTAAAGTTCAGCACTTACGACTTCAGGAGAGGGACATCGAAAAGAGATACCCATGTCAGTGCGTGAATGTGCGTGAACACACTCTAACATACACCAGCACAAATACACTGTTTTCTTTCTTACCGGACTGCTGTTGCGACTGCGACTGCGGCTGCGACTGCGGCTGCGACTGCGTCTGCGACTGCGTCTGCGTGCGACTGCGGCTGCGACTGCGGCTCATCTTGTAGACAGAAGGCCTAACCATAACCCTAATCCTTTGGTTAAAGTTCAGCACTTACGACTTCAGGAGAGGGACATCGAAAAGAAATCCCCATGTCAGTACGTGAATGTAGCGTGAACACACTCTAACATACACCAGCACAAATACACTGTGTTCTTTCTTACCGGACTGCTGTTGCGGCTGCTGCTGGCGGCTCCGGCTGGGACTGCTGCTGCGGCTCATCTTCTAGACAGAAGGCCTAACCTAACCATTCTGTTAAAGTTACACTTACGACTTCAGGAGAGGGACATTGAAAATTCCCATGTCAGTGCGTGAATGTAGCGTGAACATACACCAGCACAAATACACTGTGTTCTTTCTAACCGGACTGCTGTTGCGACTGCGGCTGCGTCTGCGGCTGCGACTGCGGCGGTGGTGGCGGCTGCGACTGCGGCTGGGACTGCTGCTGTGGCTCATCTTCTAGACAGAAGGCCTAACTGTAACCTAATCCTTCTGTTAAAGTTCAGCACTTACGACTTCAGGAGAGGGACATCGAGATACCCATGTCAGCATGCGTGAATGGCGTGAACACACTCTAACATACACCAGCACAAATACACTGTTTTCTTTCTTACCGGACTGCTGTTGCGACTGCGGCTGTGACTGCGGCTGCGGCTGCGACTGCGTCTGCGACTGCGTCTGCGGCTGCGACTGCGTCTGCGGCTGCGACTGCGGCGACTGCGGCTCATCTTGTAGACAGAAGGCCTAACCATAACCCTAATCCTTTGGTTAAAGTTCAGCACTTACGACTTCAGGAGAGGGACATCGAAAAGAAATCCCCATGTCAGTACGTGAATGTAGCGTGAACACACTCTAACATACACCAGCACAAATACACTGTGTTCTTTCTTACCGGACTGCTGTTGCGACTCCGACTGTGGCTGCGGCTGCTGTTGCGGCTGTGGCTGGGACTGCTGCTGCAGCTCGTCTTGTAGACAGAAGGCCTAACTGTAACCCTAATCCTTCTGTTAAAGTTCAGCACTTACGACTTCAGGAGAGGGACATCGAAAAGAAATACCCATGTCAGTAAATGCGTGACTACACTCTAACATACACCAGCACAAATACACTGTGTTCTTTCTTACCGGACTGCTGTTGCGACTGCGGCTGCGACTGCGGCTGCGACTGCGTCTGCGGCTGCGACTGCGGCTGGGACTGCTGCTGTGGCTCATCTTCTAGACAGAAGGCCTAACTGTAACCCTAATCCTTCTGTTAAAGTTCAGCACTTACGACTTCAGGAGAGGGACATCGAAAAGAAATACCCATGTCAGTGCGTGAATGTAGCGTGAACACACTCTAACATACACCAGCACAAATACACTGTGTTCTTTCTTACCGGACTGCTGTTGCGGCTGCTGCTGTGGATGCGGCTGCTGTTGCGGCTGTGGCTGGGACTGCTACTGCGGCTCATCTTGTAGACAGAAGGCCTAACCATAACCCTAATCCTTTGGTTAAAGTTCAGCACTTACGACTTCAGGAGAGGGACATCGAAAAGAAATCCCCATGTACACTGTGTTCTTTCTAACTGTAACCCTAATCCTTCTGTTAAAGTTCAGCACTTACGACTTCAGGAGAGGGACATCGAAAAGAGATACCCATGTCAGTACGTGAATGTAGCGTGAACACACTCTAACATACACCAGCACAAATACACTGTTTTCTTTCTTACCGGACTGCTGTTGCGACTGCGGCTGCGACTGCGACTGCGGCTGCGTCTGCGACTGCGGCGGTGGTGGCGGCTGCGACTGCGGCTGGGACTGCTGCTGTGGCTCATCTTCTAGACAGAAGGCCTAACTGTAACCCTAATCCTTCTGTTAAAGTTCAGCACTTACGACTTCAGGAGAGGGACATCGAAAAGAAATACCCATGTCAGTACGTGAATGTAGCGTGAACACACTCTAACATACACCAGCACAAATACACTGTGTTCTTTCTTACCGGACTGCTGTTGCGGCTGTTGCGGCTGCTGCTGTGGACTGCTCTTGCGACTGCGACTGCGGCTGCGACTGCGACTGCGTCTGCGTCTGCGACTGCGACTCCGACTGCGTCTGCGGCTGCGACTGCGGCGACTGCGGCTCATCTTGTAGACAGAAGGCCTAACCATAACCCTAATCCTTTGGTTAAAGTTCAGCACTTACGACTTCAGGAGAGGGACATCGAAAAGAAATCCCCATGTACACTGTGTTCTTTCTAACTGTAACCCTAATCCTTCTGTTAAAGTTCAGCACTTACGACTTCAGGAGGGACATCGAAAGAGATACCCATGTCAGTGCGTGAATGTAGCGTGAACACACTCTAACATACACCAGCACAAATACACTGTTTCTTTCTTACCGGACTGCTGTTGCGACTGCGGCTGCGACTGCGGCTGCGACTGCGTCTGCGACTGCGTCTGCGGCTGCGACTGCGGCTGCGACTGCGGCTCATCTTGTAGACAGAAGGCCTAACCATAACCCTAATCCTTTGGTTAAAGTTCAGCACTTACGACTTCAGGAGAGGGACATCGAAAAGAAATCCCCATGTCAGTACGTGAATGTAGCGTGAACACACTCTAACATACACCAGCACAAATACACTGTGTTCTTTCTTACCGGACTGCTGTTGCGGCTGCTGCTGTGGATGCGGCTGCTGTTGCGGCTCCGGCTGGGACTGCTGCTGCGGCTCATCTTCTAGACAGAAGGCCTAACCCTAACCATTCTGTTAAAGTTACACACTTACGACTTCAGGAGAGGGACATTGAAAAGAAATTCCCATGTCAGTACGTGAATGTAGCGTGAACACACTCCACACACACACACACTGTGTTCTTTCTAACGGGACTGTTTGCGACTGCGACTGCGGCTGCGACTGCGCTGCGCTGCGCTGCGCTGCGACTGGGTGGTGGCTGCGACTGCGGCTGGGACTGCTGCTGTGGCTCATCTTCTAGACAGAAGGCCTAACTGTAACCCTAATCCTTCTGTTAAAGTTCAGCACTTACGACTTCAGGAGAGGGACATCGAAAAGAGATACCCATGTCAGTACGTGAATGTAGCGTGAACACACTCTAACATACACCAGCACAAATACACTGTGTTCTTTCTTACCGGACTGCTGTTGCGACTGCGACTGCGGCTGCGACTGCGGCTGCGACTGCGGCTGCGACTGCGGCTGCGACTGCGGCTGCGACTGCGTCTGCGGATGCGACTGCGGCGACTGCGGCTCATCTTGTAGACAGAAGGCCTAACCATAACCCTAATCCTTTGGTTAAAGTTCAGCACTTACGACTTCAGGAGAGGGACATCGAAAAGAAATCCCCATGTCAGTACGTGAATGTAGCGTGAACACACTCTAACATACACCAGCACAAATACACTGTGTTCTTTCTTACCGGACTGCTGTTGCGGCTGCTGCTGTGGATGGATGCGGCTGCTGTTGCGGCTCGGCTGGGACTGCTGCTGCGTCATCTTCTAGACAGAAGGCCTAACCTAACCATTCTGTTAAAGTTCAGCACTTACGACTTCAGGAGAGGACATCGAAACCCATGTCAGTGCGTGAATGTAGCGTGAACACACTCCACACACCAGCACAAATACACTGTGTTCTTTCTAAGCGGACTGCTGTTGCGACTGCGACTGCGGCTGCGACTGCGACTGCGACTGCGGCTCGTCTGCGGCTGCGACTGCGCGGTGGTGGCGGCTGCGACTGCGGCTGGGACTGCTGCTGTGGCTCATCTTCTAGACAGAAGGCCTAACTGTAACCTAATCCTTCTGTTAAAGTTCAGCACTTACGACTTCAGGAGAGGGACATCGAAAAGAGATACCCATGTCAGTACGTGAATGTAGCGTGAACACACTCTAACATACACCAGCACAAATACACTGTTTTCTTTCTTACCGGACTGCTGTTGCGACTGCGACTGCGGCTGCGACTGCGACTGCGACTGCGGCTGCGACTGCGTCTGCGACTGCGTCTGCGGCTGCGACTGCGGCTCATCTTGTAGACAGAAGGCCTAACCATAACCTAATCCTTTGGTTAAAGTTCAGCACTTACGACTTCAGGAGAGGGACATCGAAAAGAAATCCCCATGTCAGTACGTGAATGTAGCGTGAACACACTCTAACATACACCAGCACAAATACACTGTGTTCTTTCTTACCGGACTGCTGTTGCGGCTGCTGCTGTGGCGGCTCGGCTGGGACTGCTGCTGCGGCTCATCTTCTAGACAGAAGGCCTAACCTAACCATTCTGTTAAAGTTACACACTTACGACTTCAGGAGAGGACATTGAAAAGAAATTCCCATGTCAGTGCGTGAATGTAGCGTGAACATACACCAGCACAAATACACTGTGTTCTTTCTAACCGGACTGCTGTTGCGACTGCGGCTGCGTCTGCGGCTGCGACTGCGGCGGTGGTGGCGGCTGCGACTGCGGCTGGGACTGCTGCTGTGGCTCATCTTCTAGACAGAAGGCCTAACTGTAACCTAATCCTTCTGTTAAAGTTCAGCACTTACGACTTCAGGAGAGGGACATCGAAGAAGATACCCATGTCAGTGCGTGAATGTAGCGTGAACACACAACATACACCAGCACAAATACACTGTGTTCTGCGGCTGTGACTGCGACTGCGTGCGACTGCGCTGCGACTGCGACTGCGGCTGCGACTGCGGCTGCGGCTGCGACTGCGTCTGCGGCTGCGACTGCGCGACTGCGGC
The DNA here is from genome assembly GCA_036365135.1 of Miichthys miiuy. Lineage (NCBI taxonomy): Eukaryota > Metazoa > Chordata > Actinopteri > Sciaenidae > Miichthys > Miichthys miiuy. The sequence continues at coordinate 10,541 of JAAROE010000532.1, read as the reverse complement.
TCATCTTGTAGACAGAAGGCCTAACCATAACCTAATCCTTTGGTTAAAGTTCAGCACTTACGACTTCAGGAGAGGGACATCGAAAAGAAATCCCCATGTCAGTGCGTGAATGTAGCGTGAACACACTCTAACATACACCAGCACAAATACACTGTGTTCTTTCTTACCGGACTGCTGTTGCGACTGCGACTGTGGCTGCGGCTGCTGTTGCGGCTGTGGCTGGGACTGCTGCTGCAGCTCATCTTGTAGACAGAAGGCCTAACTGTAACCTAATCCTTCTGTTAAAGTTCAGCACTTACGACTTCAGGAGAGGGACATCGAAAAGAAATACCCATGTCAGTGCGTGACTACACTCTAACATACACCAGCACAAATACACTGTGTTCTTACCGGACTGCTGTTGCGACTGCGGCTGCGACTGCGGCTGCGACTGCGTCTGCGACTGCGTCTGCGGCTGCGACTGCGGCTGCGACTGCGGCTCATCTTGTAGACAGAAGGCCTAACCATAACCTAATCCTTTGGTTAAAGTTCAGCACTTACGACTTCAGGAGAGGGACATCGAAAAGAAATCCCCATGTACACTGTGTTCTTTCTAACTGTAACCCTAATCCTTCTGTTAAAGTTCAGCACTTACGACTTCAGGAGAGGACATCGAAAAGAGATACCCATGTCAGTGCGTGAATGTGGCGTGAACACACTCTAACATACACCAGCACAAATACACTGTTTCTTTCTTACCGGACTGCTGTTGCGACTGCGGCTGCGACTGCGGCTGCGACTGCGTCTGCGACTGCGTCTGCGGCTGCGACTGCGGCTGCGACTGCGGCTCATCTTGTAGACAGAAGGCTAACCATAACCTAATCCTGGTTAAAGTTCAGCACTTACGACTTCAGGAGAGGACATCGAAAAAAATCCCCATGTCAGCGTGAATGTAGCGTGAACACACTCTAACATACACCAGCACAAATACACTGTGTTCTTTCTTACGGACTGCTGTTGCGGCTGCTGTGTGATGCGGCTGCTGTTGCGGCTCGGCTGGGACTGCTGCTGCGGCTCATCTTCTAGACAGAAGGCCTAACTGTAACCCTAATCCTTCTGTTAAAGTTCAGCACTTACGACTTCAGGAGAGGACATCGAAAAGAATACCCATGTCAGTGCATGGTGTAGCGAACACACTCTAACATACACCAGCACAAATACACTGTTTTCTTTCTTACCGGACTGCTGTTGCGACTGCGACTGCGGCTGCGACTGCGGCTGCGACTGCGTCTGCGACTGCGTCTTGACTCACGACTGCGCGACTGCGACTCGGCTCATCTTGTAGACAGAAGGCCTAACCATAATCCTTTGGTTAAAGTTCAGCACTTACGACTTCAGGAGAGGACATCGAAAAATCCATGTCAGTGCGTGAATGGCGTGAACACACTCTAACATACACCAGCACAAATACACTGTGTTCTTTCTTTACCGGACTGCTGTTGCGGCTGCTGCTGTGCGTGGCTCGGCTGGGACTGCTGCTGCGGCTCATCTTCTAGACAGAAGGCCTAACCTAACCATTCTGTTAAAGTTACACACTACGACTTCAGGAGAGGGACATTGAAAAGAAATTCCCATGTCAGTGCGTGAATGTGGCGTGAACATACACCAGCACAAATACACTGTGTTCTTTCTAACGGACTGCTGTTGCGACTGCGGCTGCGTCTGCGGCTGCGACTGCGGCCGGTGGTGGCGGCTGCGACTGCGGCTGGGACTGCTGCTGTGGCTCATCTTCTAGACAGAAGGCCTAACTGTAACCTAATCCTTCTGTTAAAGTTCAGCACTTACGACTTCAGGAGAGGGACGAAAAGAGATACCCATGTCAGTACGTGAATGCGTGAACACACTCTAACATACACCAGCACAAATACACTGTTTTCTTTCTTACCGGACTGCTGTTGCGACTGCGGCTGTGACGACTGCGGCTGCGACTGCGTCTGCGACTGCGTCTGCGGCTGCGACTGCGTCTGCGGCTGCGACTGCGGCGACTGCGGCTCATCTTGTAGACAGAAGGCTAACCATAACCTAATCCTTTGGTTAAAGTTCAGCACTTACGACTTCAGGAGAGGGACATCGAAAAGAAATCCCCATGTCAGTGCGTGAATGTAGCGTGAACACACTCTAACATACACCAGCACAAATACACTGTGTTCTTTCTTACGGACTGCTGTTGCGACTCCGACTGTGGCTGCGGCTGCTGTTGCGGCTGTGGCTGGGACTGCTGCTGCAGCTCGTCTTGTGACAGAAGGCCTAACTGTAACCTAATCCTTCTGTTAAAGTTCAGCACTTACGACTTCAGGAGAGGGACGAAATACCCATGTCATGCGTGACTACACTAACCACACCAGCACAAATACACTGTGTTCTTTCTTACGGACTGCTGTTGCGACTGCGGCTGCGACTGCGGCTGCGACTGCGTCTGCGACTGCGTCTGCGGCTCGCGACTGCGGCTGCGACTGCGGCTCATCTTGTAGACAGAAGGCCTAACCATAACCTAATCCTTTGGTTAAAGTTCAGCACTTACGACTTCAGGAGAGGACATCGAAAAGAAATCCCCATGTACACTGTGTTCTTTCTAACTGTAACCCTAATCCTTCTGTTAAAGTTCAGCACTTACGACTTCAGGAGAGGGACATCGAAAGAGATACCCATGTCAGTACGTGAATGTAGCGTGAACACACTCTAACATACACCAGCACAAATACTGTTTTCTTTCTTACGGACTGCTGTTGCGACTGCGACTGCGGCTGCGACTGCGGCTGCGACTGCGTCTGCGACTGCGTCTGCGGCTGCGACTGCGGCTGCGACTGCTGCTCATCTTGTAGAAGAAGGCCTAACCATAACCTAATCCTTTGGTTAAAGTTCAGCACTTACGACTTCAAGAGGGACATCGAAAATCCCCATGTCAGTACGTGAATGTAGCGTGAACACACTCTAACATACACCAGCACAAATACACTGTGTTCTTTCTTACCGGACTGCTGTTGCGGCTGCTGCTGTGGATGCGGCTGCTGTTGCGGCTCCGGCTGGGACTGCTGCTGCGGCTCATCTTGTAGACAGAAGGCCTAACTGTAACCTTAATCCTTCTGTTAAAGTTCAGCACTTACGACTTCAGGAGAGGGACATCGAAAAGAAATACCCATGTCATGCGTTGAATGGCGTGAACACACTCTAACATACACCAGCACAAATACACTGTTTCTTTCTTGCTTGCGGACTGCTGTTGCGACTGCGACTGCGGCTGCGATGCGGCTGCGACTGCGTCTGCGACTGCGTCTGCGGCTGCGACTGCGCGGCTGGACTGCGGCTCATCTTGTAGACAGAAGGCCTAACCATAACCTAATCTTTGGTTAAAGTTCAGCACCACGACTTCAGGAGAGGGACATCGAAAATCCCCATGTCATGCGTGAATGTAGCGTGAACACACTCTAACATACACCAGCACAAATACACTGTGTTCTTTCTTGCGGACTGCTGTTGCGGCTGCTGTGTGGCGGCTCGGCTGGGACTGCTGCTGCGGCTCATCTTCTAGACAGAAGGCCTAACCTAACTTCTGTTAAAGTTACACTTACGACTTCAGGAGGGACATTGAAAAGAAATTCCCATGTCAGTACGTGAATGTAGCGTGAACATACACCAGCACAAATACACTGTGTTCTTTCTAACCGGACTGCTGTTGCGACTGCGACTGCGTCTGCGACTGCGGCGGTGGTGGCGGCTGCGACTGCGGCTGGGACTGCTGCTGTGGCTCATCTTCTAGACAGAAGGCCTAACTGTAACCCTAATCCTTCTGTTAAAGTTCAGCACTTACGACTTCAGGAGAGGGACATCGAAAAGAGATACCCATGTCAGTACGTGAATGTAGCGTGAACACACTCTAACATACACCAGCACAAATACACTGTGTTCTTTCTTACCGGACTGCTGTTGCGACTGCGACTGCGGCTGCGACTGCGGCTGCGACTGCGTCTGCGACTGCGTCTGCGACTGCGACTGCGTCTGCGGCTGCGACTGCGGCGACGCGGCTCATCTTGTAGACAGAAGGCCTAACCATAACCTAATCCTTTGGTTAAAGTTCAGCACTTACGACTTCAGGAGAGGGACATCGAAAGAAATCCCCATGTCAGTGCGTGAATGTAGCGTGAACACACTCTAACATACACCAGCACAAATACACTGTGTTCTTTCTTACCGGACTGCTGTTGACTCGACTGTGGCTGCGCTGCTGTTGCGGCTGGCTGGGACTGCTGCTGCGGCTCATCTTGTAGACAGAAGGCCTAACTGTAACCTAATCCTTCTGTTAAAGTTCAGCACTTACGACTTCAGGAGAGGGACATCGAAAAAATACCCATGTCGATGCCGACTACACTCTAACATACACCAGCACAAATACACTGTGTTCTTTCTTGCCGACTGCTGTTGCGACTGCTGGCTGCGACTGCGGCTGCGACTGCGTCGCGACTGCGACTTCTGGCTGGGACTGCTGCTGTGGCTCATCTTCTAGACAGAAGGCCTAACCACCCCTAATCCTTCTGTTAAAGTTCAGCACTTACGACTTCAGGAGAGGGACATCGAAAAAGATCCCCCATGTCAGTGCGTGAATGTAGCGTGAACACACTCTAACATACACCAGCACAAATACACTGTGTTCTTTCTTACCGGACTGCTGTTGCGGCTGCTGCTGTGGATCACGGCTGCTGTTTGCTGACTGTGGCTGGGACTGCTGCTGCGGCTCATCTTGTAGACAGAAGGCCTAACCACCTAATCCTTTGGTTAAAGTTCTTACGACTTCAGGAGAGGACATCGAAAAGAAATCCCCATGTCTGTGACAACTTTCTAACATAACCTAATCCTTCTGTTAAAGACACTTACGACTTCAGGAGAGGGACATCGAAAAGAGATACCCATGTCAGTACGTGATGTAGCGTGAACACACTCTAACATACACCAGCACAAATACACTGTTTTCTTTCTTACGGACTGCTGTGCGACTGCGACTGCGACTGCTGCGACCTGCGACTGCGTCTGCGATGCGCGTCTGGCGGCTGCACTGCGGACTGGGACTGCTGCTGTGGCTCATCTTCTAGACAGAAGGCCTAACTGTAACCTAATCCTTCTGTTAAAGTTCAGCACTTACGACTTCAGGAGGGACATCGAAAGAAATACCCATGTCAGTGCGTGAATGTGCGTGAACACACTCTAACATACACCAGCACAAATACACTGTGTTCTTTCTTACCGGACTGCTGTTGCTGCGCTGTTGCGGCTGCTGCTGTGGACTGCTCTTGCGACTGCGACTGCGGCTGCGACTGCGTCTGCGTCTGCGACCTGCGACTCCGACTGCGTCTGCGGCTGCACTGCGGCGACTCTTGTCATCTTGCGAACAGAGGCCTAACCATAACCCTAATCCTTTGATTTAAGTTCAGCACTTACGACTTCAGAGAGACATCAGAAATCCCCATGTACACTGTGTTCTTTCTAACTGTAACCCTAATCCTTCTGTTAAAGTTCAGCACTTACGACTTCAGGAGAGGGACATCGAAAAGATACCCCAATGTGCGTGAATGTAGCGTGAACACACTCTAACATACACCAGCACAAATACACTGTTTCTTTCTTACCGGACTGCTGTTGCGACTGCGGCTGCGACTGCGGCTGCGACTGCGTCTGCGATGCGTCTGCGGCTGCGACTGCGGCTGCGACTGCGGCTCATCTTGTAGACAGAAGGCCTAACCATAACCTAATCCTTTGGTTAAAGTTCAGCACTTACGACTTCAGGAGAGGACATCGAATCCCCATGTCAGTGCGTGAATGTAGCGTGAACACACTCTAACATACACCAGCACAAATACTGTGTTCTTTCTTACCGGACTGCTGTTGCGGCTGCTGCTGTGGATGCGGCTGCTGTTGCGGCTCGGCTGGGACTGCTGCTGCGGCTCATCTTCTAGACAGAAGGCCTAATACCATTCTGTTAAAGTTACACACTTACGACTTCAGGAGAGGGACATTGAAAGTTCCCATGTCAGTGCGTGAATGTAGCGTGAACACACTCCACCACACACCAGCACAAATACACTGTGTTCTTTCTAACGGACTGCTGTTGCGACTGCGACTGCGGCTGCGACTGCGATCGGCTGCGTCTGCGGCTGCGACTCGGCGTAATGGCGGCTGCGACTGCGGCTGGACTGCTGTGGCTCATCTTCTAGACAGAAGGCCTGTAACCTAATCCTTCTGTTAAAGTTCAGCACTTACGACTTCAGGAGAGGGTCGAAAAGAGATACCCATGTCAGTGCGTGAATGTAGCGTGAACACACTCTAACATACACCAGCACAAATACACTGTGTTCTTTCTTACCGGACTGCTGTTGCGACTGCGACTGCGGCTGCGACTGCGGCTGCGACTGCGGCTGCGACTGCGACTCGCGACTGCGGCTCGCGACTGCGTCTGGATGCGACTCGCGGCGACTGCGGCTCATCTTGTAGACAGAAGGCCTAACCATGCCTAATCCTTTGGTTAAAGTTCAGCACTTACGACTTCAGGAGAGGGACATCGAAAAGAAATCCCCATGTCATGCGTGAATGTGCGTGAACACACTCTAACATACACCAGCACAAATACACTGTGTTCTTTCACCCGGACTGCTGTTGCTGCTTACCAGCTGTGAATGCGGCTGCTGTTGCGGCTCCGGCTGGGACTGCTGCGGCTCATCTTCTAGACAGAAGGCCTAACCTAACCCTAATTCTGTTAAAGTTCAGCACTTGACTTCAGGAGAGGGACATCGAAAAAGAAATACCCATGTCATGTGAATGTGGCGTGAACACACTCTAACATACACCAGCACAAATACACTGTGTTCTTTTAACCGGACTGCTGTTGCGACTGCGACCTGCGGCTGCGACTGCGACTGCGACTGCGGCTCGTCTGCGGCTGCGACTGCGGCTGGTGGCGGCTGCGACTGCGGCTGGGACTGCTGCTGTGGCTCATCTTCTAGACAGAAGGCCTAACTGTAACCTAATCCTTCTGTTAAAGTTCAGCACTTACGACTTCAGGAGAGGGACATCGAAAGAGATACCCATGTCAGTCGTGAATGCGCGTGAACACACTCTAACATACACCAGCACAAATACACTGTTTTCTTTCTTACCGGACTGCTGTTGCGACTGCGACTGCGGCTGCGACTGCGCTGCGACTGCGTCTGCGACTGCGTCTGCGGCTGCGACTGCGGCTGCGACTGCGGCTCATCTTGTAGACAGAAGGCTAACCATAACCCTAATCCTTTGGTTAAAGTTCAGCACTTACGACTTCAGGAGAGGGACATCGAAAAATCCCCATGTCAGTGCGTGAATGTGGCGTGAACACACTCTAACATACACCAGCACAAATACACTGTGTTCTTTCTTACCGGACTGCTGTTGCGGCTGCTGCTGTGCGCGGCCTCGGCTGGGACTGCTGCTGCGGCTCATCTTCTAGACAGAAGGCCTAACCTAACCATTCTGTTAAAGTTCACACTTACGACTTCAGGAGAGGACATTGAAAAGAAATTCCCATGTCAGTGCGTGAATGTAAGCGTGAACACACCACACAACACTGTGTTCTTTCTAACGGACTGCTGTTGCGACTGCGGCTGCGTCTGCGACTCACTGACTGCGTGGTGGTGGCCCGGCTGCGACTGCGGCTGGGACTGCTGCTGTGGCTCATCTTCTAGACAGAAGGCCTAACCCAACCTAATCCTTCTGTTAAAGTTCAGCTTACGACTTCAGGAGAGGGACATCGAAAAGAGATACCCATGTCAGTGCGTGAATGTAGCGTGACACACTCTAACATACACCAGCACAAATACACTGTTTTCTTTCTTACGGACTGCTGTTGCGACTGCGGCTGTGACTGCGGCTGCGGCTTGCGACTGCGTCTCGACTGCGTCTGCGGCTCGCGACTGCGTCTGCGCGACTGCGACTCTGCGTGGCTCATCTTGTAGACAGAAGGCCTAACCATAACCCTAATCCTTTGGTTAAAGTTCAGCACTTACGACTTCAGGAGAGGGACATCGAAAAGAAATCCCCATGTCAGTCGTGAATGTAGCGTGAACACACTCTAACATACACCAGCACAAATACACTGTGTTCTTTCTTACGGACTGCTGTTGCGACTCCGACTGTGGCTGCGGCTGCTGTTGCGGCTGTGGCTGGGACTGCTGCTGCAGCTGGTCTTGTAGACAGAAGGCCTAACTGTAACCTAATCCTTCTGTTAAAGTTCAGCACTTACGACTTCAGGAGAGGACATGAAAAAGAAATATGTCGATGCGTGACTACACTCTAACATACACCAGCACAAATACACTGTGTTCTTTCTTACCGGACTGCTGTTGCGAAGGCTGCGAGGCGGCTGCGACTGCGTCGCGACTCGTGCGGCTGCGACTGCGGCTGCGACTCGGCTCATCTTGTAGACAGAAGGCCTAACCCAACCTAATCCTTTGGTTAAAGTTCAGCACTTGACTTCAGGGAGGGTGAAAAGAAATCCCCATGTACACTGTGTTCTTTCTAACTGTAACCTAATCCTTCTGTTAAAGTTCAGCACTTACGACTTCAGGAAGGACATCGAAAAGAGACCCCATGTCAGTGCGTGATGCGTGAACACACTCTAACATACACCAGCACAAATACACTGTTTCTTTCTTACGGACTGCTGTTGCGACTGCGTGCGACTGCGGCTGCGACTGCGGCTGCGACTGCGTCTGCGACTGCGTCTGCGGCTGCGACTGCGGCTGCGACTGCGGCTCATCTTGTAGACAGAAGGCCTAACCATAACCTAATCCTTTGGTTAAAGTTCAGCACTTACGACTTCAGGAGAGGGACATCGAAAAGAAATCCCCATGTCGAATGCGTGAATGTAGCGTGAACACACTCTAACATACACCAGCACAAATACACTGTGTTCTTTCTTACCGGACTGCTGTTGCGGCTGCTGTTTGGCGGCTCGGCTGGGACTGCTGCTGCGGCTCATCTTCTGACAGAAGGCCGCCTAACCATTCTGTTAAAGTTACAGCACTTACGACTTCAGGAGAGGGACATTGAAAGAAATTCCCATGTCAGTGCGTGAATGTGGCGTGAACACACCAGCACAAATACACTGTGTTCTTTCTACCGGACTGCTGTTGCGACTTTCTGCGGCTGCGTCTGCGACTGCGACTGCGGCTGTGGTGGCGGCTGCGACTGCGGCTAGGACTGCTGCTGTGGCTCATCTTGTAGACAGAAGGCCTAACTGTAACCTAATCCTTCTGTTAAAGTTCAGCACCTACGACTTCAGGAGAGGGACATCGAAGAGATACCCATGTCAGTGCGTGAATGTGGCGTGAACACCTCTAACATACACCAGCACAAATACACTGTTTTCTTTCTTACGGACTGCTGTTGCGGCTGCTGCTGTGACTCTTGACTGCTGTTGCGGCTCCGGCCTGAACTGCTGCTGGCTCATCTTGTAGACAGAAGGCCTAACCATAACCCTTCCTTTGGTTAAAGTTCAGCGCACGACTTCAGGAGAGGACATTGAAAAAGAAATCCCCCATGTCAGTGCATGAATGTAGCGTGTTGAACTCACACCACACACCAGCACAAATACACTGTGTTCTTTCTTACCGGACTGCTGTTGCGACTGCTGACTGCCGGCTGCGACTGCGACTGCGGCTGCGAGTGCTGCACGACTGCGACTGCGGCTCCGATGGTGGCGGCTGCGACTGCGGCTGGGACTGCTGCAATGGCTCATCTTCTGAACAGAAGGCCTAACTGTAACCTAATCCTTCTGTTAAAGTTCAGCACTTGACTTCAGGAGAGGACATCGAAAGATACCCATGTCAGTACGTGAATGTGGCGTGAACACACTCTAACATACACCAGCACAAATACACTGTGTTCTTTTCTTACGGACTGCTGTTGCGACTGCGACTGCGGCTGCGCTGCTCGCGACTGCGGCTGCGACTGCGGCTGCGACTGCGACTGCGGCTCATCTTGTAGACAGAAGGCCTAACCATAACTAATCCTTTGGTTAAAGTTCAGCACTTACGACTTCAGGAGGGACATTGAAAGAAATCCCCATGTCGATGCGTGAATGTAAGCGTGAACACACTCTAACATACACCAGCACAAATACACTGTGTTCTTTCTTACCGGACTGCTGTGCGCGGCTGCTGCTGTGGATGCGGCTGCTGTTGCGGCTCGGCTGGGACTGCTGCTGCGGCTCATCTTCTAGACAGAAGGCTAACCTAACCATTCTGTTAAAGTTCAAGCCCGACTTCAGGAGAGGGACATCGAAAGAGATACCCATGTCAGTGCGTGAATGTAGCGTGAACACACTCCACCACACACCAGCACGTACACTGTGTTGCTCTAAGCGGACTACTGTTGACTGCGACTGCGGCTGCGACTGCGGCTGCGGCTGCGTCTGCGGCTGCGACTCTGTGATGGTGGCGCTGCGACTGCCGCTGGGACTGCTGCTGTGGCTCATCTTCTAG